>JARKIF010000116.1:0-106044 GCA_029378245.1 Roridomyces roridus | reverse complement strand
CTTGAATTGATAGGATGGAGGCGATAGCGTAGTCCGAAGCGTCCGTTTCGACCGTAAGTTGACGGCCGGGAACCCAGTGATGGAGACCGGAGATTTCGGTGAAAGCCCTCTTGAGCGTCTCAAACGCGTCTTGGCAGATGGAGGTCCAGTCCCACTTCAAACCCTTACGCGTGAGGCGTGTCAGGGCGACCGTGATACCGGAGTAATTCCAGATGAATCTACGGTAGAAGTTGCAAAAGCCAAGGAAAGACTGAACGTCCTTAACTTTGCGTGGGACCGGCCATTCGTTATCGCCGCAATCTTCTCCTCGGCCATCCGGAATCCATCCGGAGAGAGAATATAGCCGAGGTACTCGCACGTTGTTACTCCGAACTCGCATTTGGGGAGTTTGCAGTACAAACCGGAGGCCCGGAGGCGCCGGAGTACTTCCCGTACGTGCGCTGTGTGCTGAGTTTCGTCTCCGGAGTAAACCAGAATGTCATCCAAATAGACAACGACGTAAACGTCAAGCAAGTCCGCGAACAGGCTATTCAGGAAGCACTGAAAAGCCGCCGGAGCGTTAGATAAACCCTCCGGTACGACTCTGAAGTTGAAAGAGCCGTAGCGAGTCCGAAATGCAGTTTTGGACTCATCGTCCTCAGCAACTCGGAGAAGATGGTAAGCGTGCCGAAGATCAAGTTTGGTATAGATACGCGCCTTTCCCGGAGCATCCAAGAGGTCAGCAATCAATGGAAGAGGATAACGATCCTTCTTCGTGATGCGGTTGAGACCTCTGTAATCGACACAGAGTCGGAGCGAACCATCCTTCTTCTTGGCGAAAAGGATAGGAGCTCCATGATTCGACCGGGACGGGTAAATAAACCCGGAGCGAATATTCTTGTCGATGAACTCGCAGAGTGCAGCGAGCTCGGATTGCGAAAGGGAGTAGACGTGCCCGACCGGAGGGACTTTGCTGTCGATGGTTTCGATCTTGAGATCATATTCGCGGTGAGGAGGAAGGTTGTACGCTTCCTGCTCTGAAAATACGTCAGCGAAGTCATGGTACTCCGAAGGAATTTTAGACAGGTCCGGATCCTCTAGGGAACCGAACTTGGCAGTAACTTCTTCCTTTGGTTGGGCCTGCATCGTAAACTGCTGGACGTCCTTGTCCTTGAGGATAGAACGGTAAGCTGCAGCAGAGACCAGAGAGATTTTTGGTGGAGTAATGAATGGATGAGGCTCGGTGGCCTCGGAATGTTGCTCTGAAGGAGCTGAGGTCGATGGCGACGATGTCGGAGTCGGGACCGGAGTTGGGGTCCCAGAACCGGAGGAGAGAGACTCGACCGGAGTTGGTGTCGACACAAGATTCCCATTGGATGTGGTCCGGAAAGCGATACTAGCATTCTTCCAGTCAATCAACGTATTGTAGCGGTGAAGCCAGTTGTATCCGAGGACCATGTCGCAGGGAGGATCAAGACGGGTGACATAGAATTCCATTAAATGGACGTCGCCGGAAGGAAACCGGATGAGCAGCCGGATCTGACGGTTAATGATCGAGGACGAGCCATCCAAATACCGCACCTTGACCGGAGGTACAGAATAAGGGAGATAACCCTTTTCGTCACAGAACCTGTCTGAGACGAAACAATGCGATGAACCGGAGTCCACGAGCGCATTAATGTGGGAGTTGAATCCCTCGGCGAGTTGCCTCGATACATCGGACGAGCCTAGGGTTACGCCTAGTTCACGCTCGTCCAGAGATACATAGTCCGCGCGCAGTAGAGATAGAAAAAGTAAAACGTAAAGGGCATTAGATGAAAGAGAGGAAGCGTTGAGTTGTACCTCGGGAAGATCCCCGCCGTCAACGCAGTCCGGACTGGGGATTGAGGCGTCCGGACTGCGGCCTAATTTTTTGGCGCGGCCGGGGTTGTCGACGCAGGGGCTGCGGGAGCGGGAGTTGTAGCAGCAGGGGCCGGAGTGGTTTGAGACCCATGGCCAGCGACCGGAGTAGTCCGCTTGGGACAATCGGACGCCTGATGACCTGCCTCTCCGCAGTACATGCAGAGATTGTTCGCCTTACGGCGATCCCGTTCCTCCTGCTTCAGCTTACCACCCTGGGTGAGATTCTTCTCATAGGGCTTGGTCTTCTTCGGGGGCGGATTCTTGTTGGGAGCCGGATTGGTCTGGGCAGCGTTGTTGTTACCGGAGGGAGTTTTTGGATCCTTCCTAGGATTTCCCTTGCGGTTTTGCTGACCAGACGAATTACCGGAGTTACCGGAGTTGCTGGAACCGGAGTTGCCAGACGAGTTACCGGAGTTGGTGTTCTTGGCGTTGTTGCCGGATTTCGGATTGTCGTTACCGGAACCGGAGCCAGAACCTCCACCACCGCCCATCCGCTTCTTCCTCTCCTTCTCGAACTTCCAGTAGATGAAATCCAATCGAGTAGCCTCAGTGCGGAGTCCAATGTACATGTCGGGGTAGCGCGCAGTCTTGAGGTCATCTTTAAGACGAAGAGCCAGCGCACGATAGTACATGAACTTGAGGTTCTCATCCGACCAAGGGAGGTAAGGCCGAAGAGTGTCGAATTTGAGATGGAAGTCGATAATGGTCTCGTTGTTGGCCATGTGGAGATCGAGGACCTCTTCCTGGGCGTCTCCGACCGGATCGACCGGACCGAAGCAGTTGAAGAGTTCCTGCGAGAAAGCAGCCCAATTGTCGTCCCATTCCGGAGGTGTCTGGGACTCGATCACCGGAGTGAAGTGCAAGAGCGCGCGACCTTTGAGGTATGAGATCACGAAGATAATCTTGCTCGAGTCCGTGACGAAGTCGTGTGGTTGTTCTCCAAAACGAAGAGAACACTGCGTGTAGAATATACGCAGCTTTGAAGGATCTTCTCCATCGAATGGGTCCGGATTCCGAAGGTTTGACCGTCCCGACCTCTGAGCAGGTGGGTTTCTGAATTGCGTAGCGGCGTCCCTAAACGCCTGGGCGGTCTCATACATCATGTAAGCCATGTACGGATCAGTGCCAGGCGCAGGTTTGTCATGAAATGACCCCAGGCAACAACCCGACGGGTTGTAACCCGATCAACCATCAAACCATCAATACCCTAATCAGTGATCATCATTGATCGGGCGGGTCTTGTCTCAACCCCTGCTTGGTACTCCACTCTCCCCTGCATTTAAACCCCTACCGGTCTCGATCGCCCCTGCTCCTACCCCCTACCTCCTGGTACCTAATTCGATCATGTAGTATATATACCCATCTACAGTCTCAGTACTGTAGACGAATCTAGTCTATTCTCCCTACGGCTTGCTCTACCTCTTGAGTCTCGTCTGCTGCTCTTCGCTCGGTCGCCTCGTTCATTGCCGACTAGAACCCGACTTAGCCCTAGGTGCTGACAAAAGATTCGTCTCCCCTTTACTCGAACACTCGACCGAACGAAACGATGGACCCTACTGCACTGGGTATACCGAACCGAGATGCGTTCCAGTCGACGGACGCCATCCACTATCAAGGATTGGATCAAACGGCACGCGAAGCCCACATATTCGATCGCGCGGAAGCGCTGAGCGCCGCAACTCGCGGGCTATTGACGGAAATCTGGGGACCAGACGGGAACCCGGAGGCGGGGTTGCAAGCCGGAGTCTTGCACCTACTGTCACGCGCTGATCTATTTGCGCACGTGACAACGCCAAACAAACCAGATAAGCATTGGCGCCGTACAGCGCTAAAGTCCTGGGAACCCCGTCTCGATCGGATTGAGGAAGAAGCCGAGGAAGACATTATTTAAAGACGTGGGACAGTTTCATATTTATGAACGACAGCGTGGATGAGGGAAGGAGTTTTCGATCAGTGAACTGTCAGATCATGACAGGCTTCTATGATGAACACGGTGTAGACATGACAATAGGAGACGACAACGGTGCAGGACAATAGTGCATGTCGGAAGCCAGGACAATTAGTGTAGCATCGTAGATCTATTCCTCATAGTATAAAAGCAGTAGCTAGTCGTCGTATTCTGTACCCTCTCCTAGACTTTTATTCAGTTCATTTTACGAGCTTTAGTAGCGCACTACCCAATCCACAGCATCTTACCGCTGTTGGACGCGTGAAACAAGTCTTGTCGTGACATAATAAAAGTCTACCCTCATACCGCTCTTACCTCCCCCCGACATATCCTTTCCATACGCCTCGGCGTCCCTCCCCCACTACTTGGATTCTCGTAATTGAAGATCCACTCATACCACAAGCGTCACGTCGTTAAATCGCGACGTTAAACAAGCGCCAATCTCTGGTCGAACTATTTTGATAGACAGTCGCTGTGCTACGGGAAACGTTGAGTCCGTCCCCGCACAATAGCAGACGTTGGCGTTCGGGTGGCAATCTTCGGAGAGTACCCTCGCGCAGATACCGGGAGAGTCGTAGAAGGCCCGGGTCTGTTCTATCGGCAAGCGTTCCGACCGAGAAACCCACCACCGGCTTCGTGCCGCTCCTACCCAAGCCGCGACGGCGTTTCGCGCACCATCATCCTCCTCTTCCGGCACCTCTAGCCGTGAAGCCCGTTCCGTAGCGGACCAACTCTTGGCCGCTTCCGCCACCACCCACCACACCTTCCACACCGCCACCCCTGCCATGTCCCATCACGGCAGCCCCATCCACTATGACCAGCCTCAGGCTGTCTACTCCCCCCAAATTTACCCATCCCGCCCTCCTACCCGCTCTCCCCCTCGCCCTCTTCCTACCCGACCCGACTCCATCCCCGCCCAGCATGGCCTGACTGAGTTACTTCAGGCCCTCCCCCCACGCCCGGCACCAGCAAAGATGACGCTGGCCCGGATGCCCCCGCCGTTTGACGGCAACGACAAATCCAAGTGGGAAACTTGGATCGACAACGTCACGACTTACCTCATGGCGTATGAACACGATTTCGATTCGGATCATAGACGAATCTTTTTCGTGCTCTCGTTGCTGGGCGACGAGAAGAGTAGTGCGTGTCCGGCCGGAAACTGGTCACGCAATTGGAAGGCGAAACACTTTCGCCTTGATCAACCCCGTCCCTCCTTTGCGGAGTTTATGACGGAGTTGGAGTCGACGTTCGCGGATCAGAATGTCAAGGAGACGGCGCTGTTGCGCCTGATGAACACTCGGCAGGGAACGTCCACCCTGGCCGACTTCCTCCAGTCGTTCGAGCTGAACGCGGAGCAGGCGGGCTACGCGCCCGGAAATGTGCTGCACGACACCTTTTTGTGCCAAGCACTGGAAATCCTGGTCTCGGACCAGGTACGCAAACAGCTGTACGCTGGTGGCGTCGAGATCCCGGGGACCTACCCCGGATTGAAAAACCGGTTGATGACGATCAACGGCATCATTGAGCGTGGGAAGCTCATCAACTCTCGCTGGGGAGCGGGAGGTGGAATGTTTTGGACGCCGGCGCAACAGCAGCCGCCGCCCAAATTCCCCAAGGCCACGGCACTGGTGCCGCCGCCTAGACCTCAGGAGGATCTGCAGGCGTTGGCCACGATCCTCCGTGAGAAGGGTTTTTGCTAGGGCGCCCGGTCAAGGCCGAACCGGTGTGCCCTCCTGTATCTATTATCCATGGACAGTTTACGCCGCTAGAGGCGGATACGGACAGCACGAACAATGTGCAAAATAGTGTACCTGTAAATTATGTAGAAAAAACTAGCCTACAACGTAGTATACAAGAATTTCTTGTAGGCGAAGTAGAAAAGCCACAAAAAATACGTATTTTGGAGAATCAGAACCGGAAACGTAACTTAAAGAATCGACGCATGGATGACGAGAACAAGCGCTGGAGCGCTTTTAAAAAGGCCCCTGGAACCCAAACCAGTGATAAAAATGGTGAGAAGAAAAAGGGCGACGATGTCGCGGAGGCTCAATCCTTGAAAGAGGAGGTAGCGCCTAAGCATACACGGGTGCCGTTCGGTCTCAGGAAGAAAGAGGCTGCACAATGGCTGGCACGCCGTGCTATGGGAGAGACGGAACAACGCCTAGCTCAGGAGCTGCGTGAGTTCCAAAGGCAACGTGTCCACCATGAGATGTTGGTGGCAGTCCAGCTGAAAGCACTGGACACGGGAGCTCAACGAGATGACGGTGAAGAACAAGTACCCGTTGCCTCTAATCTCGGAGCTGGTCAACAAACTCCGAGGAGCAAGATTCTTCTCCAAGCTTGACATACGTTGGGGTTACAACAACGTACGGATCAAAGAAGGAGATGAGTGGAAAGCGGCTTTTCGGACCAATCGGGGATTGTTCGAGCCGCTCGTGATGTTCTTTGGGTTGACCAATTCACCGGCCACGTTCCAAACGATGATGAACGACATTCTTCGGGATCTCATCAACGAGGGCCATGTGATCGTCTACCTGGATGACATCTTAATTTACACGGACTCCCTAGAGGAGCATAGACGGATTGTGTCACGCGTCCTGGAGACGTTAGAGAAGAATAAATTATTCTTGAAACCCGAGAAATGTGAATTCGAGAAGACGGAGATCGAATACCTTGGGGTAATTATTTCCCACAACTCCATGCGGATGGACCCGGTGAAAATCAAAGGGATCATGGAGTGGCCCATGCCAAAGAACGTCAAGCAAGTGCAGGCGTTCCTGGGCTTTGTTAACTTTTATCGGCGATTTGTCCGCGGCTTTGCCGACATCGCCAGGCCCCTCACTAAGCTGACGGGGAAGGTCGCGTGGTCCTGGGGACCGGAACAGGAGGCGGCGATCAACAAGTTGAAGGAACGGATCGCAGAGGATGTCGTATTGGCTTTGCCAACGGACGACGGGGAATATCGGCTTGAGGCCGATGCATCGGACGGAGCAGTTGGAGCAGTGCTCAGCCAACTCCAGGAAGGAGTGTGGAGGCCTGTCGCTTTCATGTCTCACGGCATGAGCGACACCGAAAGGAATTACGAGATCTATGACAAAGAGATGCTCGCAATCATGCTCGCTCTTGATGAGTGGAGGCAATTCCTACTCGGTGCAAGGCACACGTTCGAGGTTCTGACGGATCACAAGAACCTCCAGTACTTCAAAAAGCCGCAGAAAATCAATCGTCGGCAGGCACGATGGATCATCGAGTTGTCGCAGTACGACTTCTCGTTACGGCACCGGCCCGGAGCTTTGAATAAGCAGGCCGATTTATTATCCCGCAGGGCGGATCATGACCAGGGGAAGGAAGATAATCAGGAAATTGTCTTGCTTAAACCCGAATATTTCCGAGCGCAGGAGATCACGCTCGAAGGCGTCGAGAAGGATCTTTTGGAAGAGATCCGAGCGGAACGCAAAAGGGACGGCAGCGTTAGGTCTGCCTTATTGAACAAACTCCCTAGATGGGAGGAGGAGGATGGCATTGTTTATTACAATGGCCTTATTTACGTTCCGCATAACACGGAACTTAGAAATAAAATTATTGGACTCCATCACGATCCGGCGATCGTGGGACACCCTGGAGGGAACCGGACCCAGGAACTCGTTGAACGAAACTACTGGTGGCCGAAGCTCGGCAACAACGTTTCCGAGTATGTAAAGTCGTGCGAAGCGTGTCAGAGGTCACGAGTTCTTCGACACAAGCAGGGCAAGCTGAACCCGCACAAGATTGCGGAAGGCCCCTGGCAGATCATTTCGATGGACTTGATCGGGCCGTTGCCGATAAGCAACGGCCACAATGCTATTCAAGTCTGGGTCGACACGTTCAGCAAAATGATTCACGTGGAGCCCACGACCATGGAAATCACGGCTGAAGGAGTTGCGCGTTTGACACGCGACCGCGTGATTAGATATCACGGGGTACCTCGAAAGATCATCTCGGATCGGGATCCGAGATATGTAGGAGGCTTTATGAGGGAGCTCAATAAGATCCTAGGGATCGAAATGAACCCAAGTACGGCACACCATCCGATAACCGACGGGCAGACGGAACGGATGAACCAGGAGATCGAGAAGTATCTCCGGATATTTATCAATTATCACCAAACGGACTGGGCCGAATGGCTCTCCCTGGCGGAGTTCTGTTACAACGACAAGGCCAGTTCGGCAACGAAGGCCTCGCCGTTTTATTTAAACACTGGCTATCACCCTTGGAAAGGGATCGAGAATGCCGTGGAGACGAGGAACGAGGCTGCCGACGAGTTCGGCAAGAAAATGAAAAAGATCCGCGATGAGGCGACCGCGGCATTAGAAAAAACACAGAAAACGATGGAAAAATCATACAATTTACGACGGCGACCAGCGCCGATATTTAAAAAGGGAGACAAGGTCTGGATCGAGGCGACGAACATTCAGACGGATAGACCCTCGAAGAAGCTGGGAGATAGGAGGCTCGGACCGTACGAAGTCCTGGAGAAAGTCGGAGCATCTTCCTATAGGTTGAAATTGCCGAGCACGGACAAGTCACATCCGGTGTTCAACGAGGCGATTCTCACACCGTATACGGAACCGCCCGAGAATCGAAGGGAGAAGCGGCCGCCGCCGAAGATCATATCCGGTGAGGAGGAATATGAGGTGGAGGAGATACTTAAACACCGCAAGATGGGACGCGGTTTTCAATATTTAATAAAGTGGAAGAACTATCCGATGGGAGAAAGGACGTGGGAACCATCGCGTAACTTGACGCATGTGAAGAAGCTGTTGGATAAATATAACAGGGAACACAGCATTGACGTCAGGGCGCTACCCACGCTCCCGGCTGGATTTTGGGACGGCGAATGCAAAAGATTCGTCCCAAAGATGGAATTCCAACCATATTTAAAGAAGAAATTATTTATTCACGATGAAAATCGTTTTGTCGACATCGACGAGGACGTCGATCCTAGAGAGGGGGTAATGTCACGCGCTGATCTATTTGCGCACGTGACAACGCCAAACAAACCAGATAAGCATTGGCGCCGTACAGCGCTAAAGTCCTGGGAACCCCGTCTCGATCGGATTGAGGAAGAAGCCGAGGAAGACATTATTTAAAGACGTGGGACAGTTTCATATTTATGAACGACAGCGTGGATGAGGGAAGGAGTTTTCGATCAGTGAACTGTCAGATCATGACAGGCTTCTATGATGAACACGGTGTAGACATGACAATAGGAGACGACAACGGTGCAGGACAATAGTGCATGTCGGAAGCCAGGACAATTAGTGTAGCATCGTAGATCTATTCCTCATAGTATAAAAGCAGTAGCTAGTCGTCGTATTCTGTACCCTCTCCTAGACTTTTATTCAGTTCATTTTACGAGCTTTAGTAGCGCACTACCCAATCCACAGCATCTTACCGCTGTTGGACGCGTGAAACAAGTCTTGTCGTGACACCTACAGAACGATCTCCAGGATGCATTCCAACGCATCTCGATGATGGAGGACCATATTGCGAAGACCAACAGCGTCATGTTGGATATACTGAAGAACCAGTTGGACGCGAAACAGGGGGGTGGCGATAAATCCCGCAGAGCGCGGGTTGCTGCCCCCGCCGACTTTTCCGGGGCTGCCGAGACCGTGGACGGGTTCTTGGCGGGTTGCTACCTTAACTTCCAGGACAACCCCGTATACGAAAAGGACTCCGCCAAGATCAATTTCACCCTGTCTTACATGAAAGGGGGGTCTGCGGCGATCTGGGCCGAAAACGTAGTAAAGGCCATGCGCAACGGCAGCGGCACTGGCGCCTATACCACCTACGCGGCGTTCGAGGCCGACATTATCTCCAGCTTCAAAGGAGGAGCCCAGGTGGAGGAAGCCCAGGCCAAGATGGAACACCTTCGACAGGCGAATGGTACGGCCACGAGCTACTTCACCATTCTCGACTCGTATAACAGAACGGCGGGATACGACGATACTACGCTTATCCGCCTCCTCAAGACAGGTCTCAGCCAAGAGGTGGTGGAATCGATTTACGAAGGAGTTAACGGAGAACTCCCCAAGACCTACGCAGGGTGGAAAGAAGAAGCCATCAAACGTGATGGGCTCAAGAGACAGTTCCGCGTCCTGAAGAATACTCTCCTGACAGGAGATAAGGCGGGATTCGGGAAAGCGGGGAACCCCAACTCGGGGTCGTACGGAGGCGGGGGACGGAACCCGATGCAGAACCCGAAACGACTTGAAGGGTTCAACTGATTCGGCACCCAGCGCACGAACACGAACACGAACGCTTCAGGAAGCAGTACCAGCAACCCCACCATACGTACCAGCATCGCTACAACCGCGAGCAACGTCCCGGCCCCCATGGACATCGATCGCACGAATACGGGCCGTCGTCAACCTAGCAACAAAGTTCACTGCTATGGCTGCGGGCTCAAAGGGCACATCCGCCGTAACTGCCCAACCCATGCGCACGTTACCACGCAGTTCCGTGCCATGGTGGAAGAACCTGACACCAAGGAGAACTCGGACGAAGAGTCCCCAGAGGATTTTTCCAACGACCGGGATTGAAAGCTACGTCCTCCCGGTCTCCCTCGATACCCCATGTACACAAGTCGTTCACTAATCAATTTCATACTCTATTGAACGATAAAGATTCTCAAATCGTGGCAAACAAACAAGAAAACGACACTCCTGCCCCCGAGTGGAGGAGTAAGAAGCCGATACCCCGAAAGAAGGTTACAGTCGTACCTCCTACACCAAAGGCGTCGTGGAAGGGCCCCCACCCAACAGTGCCGAGCGACTGCTGGACCGAATGTACGCCCAGCGCCCGCACGCAGTAGAGATGCTGCAGAATTGGACGTACAAAACCCGACGCACCGAAATTACCGAAGGATACGTGGAGGAGCTACTGGGTCTCTATCGACCCGACGCTCTTACAGCCATCGAAGAACTGCAAAATCCGCCTTCCTTCATTCGCGCTATGGGTGGGGTGTCAGTGATGGTCCCTATGGTGGTGCAGGATTTGGCTAGCCTCCGTGGGTATACGGTGGTGGGGCTTTTGGACACTGGGGCTATCGCGGAAGGATTCATGAACCAGTCGTTCGCCGAGAGGCATGGGCTCGACGTGGAGGATCTTCCGATGCCGGTACCTGTCTACAACGCGGATAACACCCCCAACGCGGGGGGGCAAGATTTGACAAGTGGCCAGAATGCGCACTACGGTGGAGGATCATGAGGAAGTAATGACCTTCGCCCTGACCAATACCGGGAAGGCGGATGTCATTCTGGGGTACAAGTGGTTGAAACGACACAATCCCGAGATTGACTGGAGTAACGGAAAGTTGTCTTTTACTCGCTGCCCGCCTGCGTGCCGCACCGAACGCCTCTGGAAGCAATGGGAGGCCGAAGACGAAGATGGGTTGGAACCCGACGATCGGGTATTCGTCACCCGAATTTACGAGGAAGAGGACGCCCAACACGCGGAGCATATCCGAGCTATGGGTTCGGTTGCGACAAAACTAGCAGGGGCAGCCCATAACGCGAAGGGCGACCAGGCAATGGAGGATATTGTCCCGGCCCATTACCTCGATGAGTTTCGCAGTGTCTTCGACAAAAAGGATTTCGACAAACTACCGGAACGGAAGCGTTGGGACCACGCTATCGAGCTGAAGGACGGGGCGGAACCCGCCCGGGGTCGGGTTATTCCCCTGTCAATCCCAGAACAGAAGGAGTTGGACGAGTTCATTGCGGAACACTTGAAGACTGGGCGGATACGCCCCTCGAAGTCTCCGTTTGCGTCTCCTTTCTTTTTCGTGAAGAAGAAAGACGGGAAACTTCGACCAGTACAAGATTACTGAAGGTTGAACGCGATTACGATCAAGAACCGGTACCCGATTCCCCTGATCTCCGAAATAATGCACAACCTCCGGAACGCGACGTGGTTCACCAAGTTGGACGTACGATGGGGTTATAACAACATTCGGATAAAGGAGGGAGACGAGGAGAAGGTGGCATTCATCACCAATCGAGGGCTGTTTGAACCCTTGGTGATGTTCTTCGGGTTGACAAACTCGCCGGCGACCTTCCAGTGCATGATGAACGACATCTTTGCCCGACAGATCGCAGAGGGTCGGGTTATTGTCTACTTGGACGACATTTTGATTTATTCCTCCAACAAGGAGGAGCACCAGAGGACAGTGCGCGAGGTGCTGCAGATCCTACAGGAGAATGACTTGTACTTGAAACCCGAAAAGTGCGAGTTTGAGAAGCGGGAGGTCGAATACCTTGGGGTGATTATCGGGGATGGAAAGATTCGGATGGATCCCGTGAAAGTTGCGGGAGTACGCGAGTGGGCAGAACCCAAAACGGTCAAAGAGGTTCAGAGCTTCCTTGGGTTCCTCAACTTCTACCGTCGGTTTATTGCCGGGTTCGGGATCCACTCCAAACCCCTAACACGGCTGACGAGGAAAGATTACCGGTGGCGATGGGGAGGTGAAGAAAGGAGAGCGTTTGAAACGCTGAAGGACTTGGTCACCGCCGAACCGGTGCTGCATTTTCCGACTGACCATGGCGAATGGCGGATGGAAGCCGACTCTTCGGATTTCGCGACCGGGGCGGTGCTTTCTCAACTCCAGAACGGAGTCTGGGTTCCGATCGGGTTCTTGTCCAAATCTCTTAACGACACGGAGCGAAATTACGACATTCACGACAAGGAGATGCTGGCGATTATGCGCGGTTTGTACGAATGGAGGCATTTCCTTCAAGGCAGCAACAAAACCTTCGAGATTTGGACGGACCACAAGAATTTGGCTTACTTTATGACGACAAAGAAGCTGAACCGGAGGCAGGCACGCTGGTCGCTGGAGTTGAGTGAATACGACTTTTTGCTGATCCACAAGCCCGGTAAAACGCATAACAAAACGGATGCCCTTTCGAGGCGAAATGGCCATGAAAAGGGGGCAAAGGATAACAGCGATATCACGTTGCTACCAGCGGACAAATTTCAACAGATACCGAAGGAGGAATTTCTGCGAGCAATCCCAGACCAAGAGGGAGGGGACCAATTTTTGCAACGCATCAAGGACGCCCACGACAAGTGGGAGGATGCGGCCAAAGAGGGTTTGGCCAAGAGCAAGGATGAAGAAGCCGAGGAGGAGAACCCGACCTGGCAGGAACACGACGGGTTCTTGACTAGGCATGGATCGGTATACGTCCCTTCCGACAAGGAGCTACGCCATCACATAACCCGAGCTCACCATGATACGTATATGGCCGGTCATCCTGGACAGTATCGAACGGCGGAATTAGTAGCGCGAAACTACTACTGGCCGTCCATGACCCGGGACATCAAGCGGTACGTAGCCGCTTGTTCGACGTGCCAGAAGACGAAGACGTTTCCATCCAAACCCCGCAGACCCTTATCACCGAACGCAGTGCCCGAACGAGTGTGGCAGAACGTCTCGATCGACCTAATCACGAAGTTACCTGAGTCCAAGGGGTACGACAGTATCGTGGTGATTGTGGATAGACTGGGTAAGGGAATTCGGGTTGTGCCCTGTCGGGAACAGATTACCGGTGAAGGGATTGCCCGGGTTTATCGGGACAATGTGTGGAAGGATTACGGGTTACCGGAGGTGGTAATCAGCGACCGTGGAACACAATTCGTGGGCCACTTTATGCGCGACTTGATGAAACTTCTGGGAATGGAGTCGAATGCGTCGACAGCATATCATCCGCAAACCGACGGTCAAACGGAACGGGTCAACCAAGAGGTGGAGCAGTATCTCCGGATCTTTACAAACTTCATGCAAGACGACTGGGCAGAATGGTTGACCATGGCCGAATTCTCCTACAACGACAAGGTCCACGCAACGACGGGATTCAGCCCCTTCTTTATGACTCTCGGGTTCCACCCGCGCAAAGGGATTGAACCACTACGAGAGGTTCCGACAGAGAAGGCGATGGAATTTGCGCAGAGAATGGAGAAGGTACGGGCAGAAGCCGCAGCGGCAATGCGCCACGCACAAGAAGTTATGAAGAAATACTACGATCGCAGTCGACAACCCGACCCGGGGTACAAAGTAGGCGACAAGGTGTGGCTAGAAGGGAAGAATCTGCAGACGCACCGACCCACCAAGAAATTCGAGGACCGACGGTATGGTCCTTTCCCGGTGGTGCGCAAGGTTGGATCCCTCTCGTACGAAATCAAAACGCCTGCATCTTGGAAAGTTCACCCGGTTTTCAATACGGTCTATCTTCGACCTTGGGTACCACCAGTGGCCGAGCATCAGAAAGCGGTGGATCCGCCACCCCCGGACGTGGTTGACGGTCATTATGAGTATGAGGTGGAGGAGATCCTGAAAGTCAAGAGAGGCGGCGGGAATCAGCGCAACATGTTGCGCTACTTCGTCAAATGGAAGGACTATCCCCCGGCTGAATGGACTTGGGAAAAGCGCGCTTTGTTGGATGGAGCAGAGGAATGCATAGAGGAGTTCTATGAGAAGAACCCGACTGCACTCCGTGAAGAACGGGTTAACGGCCGATGGAAGATCGTGTCCTGAGCGCTTCGGGACGCAGCGCTTGAACGGAGGGGATAATGTCATGAAATGACCCCAGGCAACAACCCGACTGGTTGTAACCCGATCAACCATCAAACCATCAATACCCTAATCAGTGATCATCATTGATCGGGCGGGTCTTGTCTCAACCCCTGCTTGGTACTCCACTCTCCCCTGCATTTAAACCCCTACCGGTCTCGATCGCCCCTGCTCCGACCCCCTACCTCCTGGTACCTAATTCGATCATGTAGTATATATACCCGTCTACAGTCTCAGTACTGTAGACGAATCTAGTCTATTCTCCCTACGGCTTGCTCTACCTCTTGAGTCTCGTCTGCTGCTCTTCGCTCGGTCGCCTCGTTCGTTGCCGACTAGAACCCGACTTAGCCCTAGGTGCTGACAAGGTTGGGGAGGACCGCCAGGAGGAAAAAATCCCCCGGGAAATCCCCCAGGAGGCCCGCCTCCGCCCCCTCCTCCACCGGGGTTTCCTCCACCTGGATATCCACCAGGGGGTCCACCACCGGGATTGCCACCTCCACCACCACCGCCATATGGAGGGCCCGGAGGCCCGCCACCTGGAAATCCACCTCCGGGGGGCCCCGGAGGGCCACCACCAGGAGGGCCACCTCCTCCATATCCACCTGGTGGTCCCGGAGGACCGCCCTGATGGACGGAGGAACTATGGCTGAGCGGATCCGTTTCGTCATCCGAATCACCGGGACGAGCTTGAGTACCTGCTGGAGCTGGCTCCGGACGCATTCCTACGCCGGAGGCGCGATAAGCACCGAAACGAACTTGCGCGGGATGGCGTCCATACTCCCGGTTAGACATTCCATCGTCTGACCGGAGTACCTGAATGGACTCCCAAGGGTGCAAGGCTTCAAAGTGTTGAAGCCCAGCAAGATAGCGTTCGTCGGTGGTATAGTTGCGCCGGTTGTTAAACCAGTCATCGAAGCGAGAGTTCTCCGGAATAGTGCCCATAGGTTCGAAGTTAGGACGGGGTAGAACTAGAGGAATTCCATCGTCAGATTCATCATCGTGAAGGCGTGACTCAGCCAATTGTCGAGACAAATCCGCGATATGCTCTTCCGCGCGCACTTCCCGAATTGAAGCCGAAGTCGGTTTGCGGTTTTGGAACCGGGGAACGGACGGTGAAATCGGGAAATTCGTGGGGATGGTATAGCGCTGTGCAGTGGATTGGTTTTGAGCCGGAGTATTCCGGGCCAAACCACCGGCGGAACGAGACGGGGAATTAGGCAAAGGAGGTAAGTTTGGGTCCCAATTTGAACCGGGAGACGGAACGAACCGATCTCGGTAAGGACCATACGGCGGGATCGAGAACTGACCCGTCGCAGCAGGGGGGGTTTGTAGGATCGGTGGAACCGGGTTTTGTATCGAAGGACGAACGATCAACGGAATTTGAGCGAATATAGTAGACTGGCGTCTACGTCTATTGTCAATTGCCGCGGAGTCCTCAGAAAGCCGGTTGTCTTGAATGTGTATGCGTTGATCCGTGTTGGGAGGTTGGTTGGGTTGATTAGGGGGTAGGTTAGACATAGCAAAGACGTGCGGAGTTGATAATACTGTTACGATCCGATTCCAAAAGACAAGTCCGGAGTAGAAGCCGGAACTCCGGTAGTGACCGGAGTTGGAAGGAGTCGACCGGAGGAGCGATCTAAGAGCACCACAGAGGAGTAGGGTGTCAAAGACGCCTTGCTATGTTGATAGGAAGGGAAGGAGTAGGAACCAGCCAAGACGAGTAGTCAAGAACGTCAATTATCAACTAAGGTTGAATACAGATAAGGAAAGTCTTATATACGAGTAAGTAGAGATATATGTCATTACCACAGACCAATAATAGAAACGGACTTATGCGGCTATGTGGATATAAGCTGATTAAGTCCGCACGGAATGATCAAGTGGATATCCTGATGAATACCAAGTCCGGGGGAAACGCTCAGATACCTTCATCGCGTGAAAACCCGAGTACCCGGATAGAACCAAGGAGCGCGTGATGCGCTTCGACGTCGGCAGAATTTGAGACAATCTTCCAACTCGGAATGTCTGCCGAATTGGACACATGGCGGACCCACTAGAAGACGGAGCTTGAGAAATACATGTCTAGATGCGAGACGAATCGAGGAGTAGAAGATGATAACAAAGTGCTCGAGAGCAAGTGGGCGTAAAGCAGCAACCGTTGGAATGAGCCGATGATCGAGTCAAGAAGCCTGGCATTGGTGTTATTGCATGAATAGGTGCGGGTGAGTGGCATTGGAGGGGTCGTTTGGAAGGGCTATATGTGTGTTGGAATGCATGAATCAGCATTTTGTCGGTGTGGCCAGCGAAAGCAGTGGAGTGTGTATCGGAGCGGAAGCAAAAGAGGCGGGATTGGCATGATTGAGGCAGTGCACGGCGTTTGATCTCCGGGTCCTCTCTGACTCATGCATCTAATTCCCCTCCTCCTCTCTCAGTCTCTGGCTCGGACTTCCTTTCAAGACGCCTCAAGATGATTCATTCAATGACTGGCTCCTCACCTCTCCCCAAGACCTCCTCAGCTCAGCCTTGTTGCCCGACACATTGGCAATGAGCAAGTCGCGCGGGTGCTGCCCGAATGGAATAGGTGCGTATGTGAATCTACCTTTGTACATACCTTCCTTCTCCCCTTCCTTCTCCCCTTGTACCGCGTTCTGTAAACCGTCGGCAAGAGACTCGCCCCCTTGGGACTCCCATGCTGCGTATGCCGGTGCTTCCCCTCTTGCTTGCTTTTATTGTCGTTTTATCCTTTGTACCGTGGACATATAACTGACTGAGCTCTCAGATTCCTTTCCTCTCCCCTCTTCAACAGCTCCTCGATGCCGGTGCTCCCCTCCTGCCTTTTATTCTATTCTACCTGGTACGTATGACTAAATCACTTATTAGAATCTGGCTCGTCTCCGCCGCATCGCCGCCATGCATACCCAATACCCATCCGTGTTGACGTTGGTGTCGCTGCCCCCGCTCCGTGTCCGCCTCCATCCCATGTCTCTGTATGTGACGCCGACAACCTCGTAACACGGCTTGTATTTGAATACTTAATCGTTACGAACACATTTCCTTCGGGTTTTGAAGGCTGCATGTCAAGCTCCTTGGTGACTTGGAAAAAAAGAAAAAGGTCAACAGGAAGAGCAAATTGAAATGGAATGTGGGGAGGCGGAATCGAACTAAGTAACCCCCCATGCCAACCTTTTTCAGAGTTGACGCAGGCGGTAAAGACCACTCCGTCATTGTAACCATTGAGTACAGTCCTTTTGAAATAGGTAAATGCCGATTCCCGCTGCCTCTGACCGAGTTTTCGACCAAATATGGCCTCGGAAGCCGCCTCTCTCTCTCTCTCTCCTAGAATCCAAATCGTATTCACACGTCCGCACTTACGCTCGCACTCATTCACTCCAAATGTTCGGTAGCAGAAAGAAGAGGGGTGGTGCACCTCCCATGGTTGTCGGCGGCGGCGGGAACGTGTCCCACATCAGCTTTGCATCCCAAGGGTCCTCGTCTCGGCACCGGACCATACATGCAATCGTGACCCAAGGGGCATCGTCTGGTCGCGCGGCGGCTCGTACATGGTCAGAAGAGGAGGATCTCGCCACTCAGAGCGCACGGGACGACCCCCTTTTCACTTATTCTCTGGGTGACCGGTCGCTTTCTTCGCAGGTGGAGAATGAGAACGCGCTGGACGATGGGATTGTGGTCCAGGTCGAGCCGACCAGAAACTTCAACTCGGTGCGTGTGCTGTCCTCTTCCCTTGCAATTCAGCCTCACATTTTGTAGGATCGACCGCTACATACATGGTATCTATCCCCACTGCGAGGAGTATTTGGAGGAGGATCTGCGACGTGAGGGCCGTGGTGCTCCAAAGGTTTACTCATCGTGCACAACGCGTGGGTGCACAGAGCCCGCGGTATTCCGCTGTGTGGATGCTGCTTGCTTCGGGGAGGTGATGCATTGCCCGGGGTGTATCGTTCGTGCCCACGCAACGCTACCAACCCATTTCGTGGAGGTGAATCCTTAACTCGGGTTTTGAGTGCTTAAATCTGAATACATACCACAGAAGTGGGATGGTGCTCGTTTTGTGCGGAAGCGGACTTGGCTGCGCGATCTTGGGTTACGCGTACAGCTGGGACACCCACCGGGGGTCGTATGTCCATTCAAAACTACGGCGGACGTCGACTTCATCCTCTACGATCTTTCCGGTGTCCACGAGATTGCGGTCGACTTTTGTGGATGCCGTACCACACCCGACAAGGAGACGGGAGAGCTGCACCCATTACATCGGCGCCAACAACTCCTGCGAGCATGTTGGTGGCCAGCGACGGTCCGACGCCCTAATACGTGTGCCACGTTTGCCGTGCTCCGCTTCTTCCTGGTCCTCAACTGCCTGGGGAAGGTGTCGGCTTACGACTTTCTCCGAGCGCTCGAGCGCTGCACAAACAACAATGGACTGGAGAAGATTCCGGTAAGTTAAATGTATAGATAACGGGCTGAGACTGACTTGTTTGTCAGAATCGTCGCAAGCCCTTCATGCAGATCATTCGGCAGCGACGTGAGGTCAAGAAGATGAAACGAGGGAAGCGGGGACACAGCAAAGGAGGAGTTCGAGCCACGGGACAGGGAGAGTTGGCACTAAAGTGCCGCGCGTGCCCGCAGCCCGGATGGAATTTACCGCCGGGCTACGAGAATATGGATCCGGCCTACAAGTAAGTCAATATCCGTTCCGAGAACTTGATGGTACTGACGTAGCACCAGATATATATTCTTCTTGTTCTTAGCTCAAGACGCCAACTTTCGTCTTTCCAATCGAAGTGTTTCCACCGAAGCAGTGGACCCCATATGGGACGATGGATGTGGCTACTTCTGCAAGCGCGAAGGGGAGGATGGGTATAAGGCCCATATTGAGAAGAATGCGAACGAGCAGGAGATCTCCAACTGCTCGGGTTTCCAAGCCATGTTCATGGCAAACACACGGCGTGTCAAGGGCCTGCGCACGACTGGAGTGGCAGGCGTTACGTGCTCGCGCCATAACATGTGGCGTCCTAATGGACTGGGTGACTTACAAGTCGGGGAGCGGTAGGCTACTCACTTACATTTGCCGCACACGCTGACGCCTAACAGGCAGTGTAATATGGATTTCATACTTGTGTCCGCTATCCTCAACTTTTCGATCTTTTGTCTCATCATCTCGTACGATATCGCTTGTCAGTACGCCATTCACTTCTGGGAGCGGATGGAGCATATGCCAGACACCCTACGCCCTAAGATCGCCCCCGAGAAGATTTGGTGGAAGGTTCCCAACTTCCACCTCCCTCCGCACAAGCCTCGTTGCCATGGCCCGTTCTCATTTCACTGGATGTGGGGAGCGGGAATGACACACGGTGAAACGATTGAGCAGAACTGGGCGTTCTCAAACGGGGCTGCGGGATCGACACGGTTGATGGGCCCGGGATCACGGCATGCAACTCTGGAGGACATCTTTGGCTTCCACAACTACGACCGCCTTCTAGCGATGCGTAGGTCCTTGTCCCAAAAAGGAAATATATCATGTGATTGACATTTGGGCAGATCGTGTGCTCCCAAATCGTCTCGCCGTGAGCATCAAAGAGGGCTCCAAACACCGCGCGGCATTTACCGCATTCAACTCGGGTCTTGAGGCACTCCGTCCGGAGGATGTGAGGCGCTGGCGTGAGATGGTCATCGCATGGGAGTCGACACAGCACACCGACCCGAGTGATGATGCCCCATGTCCGTTCGAGGTTGCTGAGGAAGGTGCACCTGCCTCCAGTCACTCACATTGCTGGCTGCTAACTATTTTACTTCCAGTAACGACACTGCGTGAGATTCAGCTTCAGATTGCGGCCGAGGAATTGATCTGCACGGATGATGGCGTGGAAGTGGAGCAAGAGCACACGCCGGGCACCTTCATCACAATGGGCTTGGAACTGGAGGAACTCCAGTACGTTCTCGGTGTTTCCGACACATTCAATACACTGACCCTCATTGCAGACGAAAGCTCGAGATTGATGTGCACGCGCTGAAAGATCCCACCCCCACGCAGAAGCTCGCATTCACGAAGCGCCGCACAGCGATGCTCAAACGGATACACAAGCATTCAACGAGTCTACATGCCCGCGCTCCGATCTGTACTCTCTGACGTACAGCGCCAAGTTCTCGATGGCAACGGCGAGCAGCTTCCAGAAGCGACACGGCTTTTCATGCCTTCGGAGATCGTCAGCGAGCGGAAGCGCAATCAGGCGTGCGCCATTGGGCTGTCGAATATAGAGGCACGAATGCGGCTAGGAGAATTAGACGAAGCGCTGGGCGCCGTACGGCATGGATTACGCACGAGGACAATGACGAATCGGTACAAATTGCGCAACTGGACCGGCCAGGGCATGATGACGAAGGGCCAGGGCATTCTTCGTCAAATCAGCCTCAAGATTCACACCGCAAAGCTCCGATATCGCTACGCTCGAGCTGCACTTCTCGCGTTGCAGGGCCACGGAGTGTGGGAGGAGAAATTCCATGTCTTGCAAGATGATGATGTCCGTGCACTCAACGAGCGCGCATTGACGGTGGAGGAAAAGGCTCAGAATGAGCATTGGGCGGAGCTGGGAGGGGCTATCATTGAGGGAGGAATTGACAGGGCTGCGGCGTTAGCATCGGGTGAGGGTTCCCACACACTGTCATGGATTTGGTATTCGGCTGGTTCCATCGGTGCCCGCGAAGCAGAGCAGGAGGATGATCCGCAATTCCACGATGGTAAGTCATTTCTTCTAGCTCATTTACATCTGCTGATTGACCCTACAGCATTACGCCTCGAGTGGTGCAAGGCATATTCCCGCTCACGGCGATTTGTCGAGGAAGTCCGGCTTTTGCGAGAGGAGATGCGGCGCACCATCGCATTCAGCCAAACGGAGGGTGAGATCTGGGACGGATTGGGGCGGGAAGAATGGAGTGACACGACGCCAGAGTTAGCTGAGGGACGCCGCGCATATGCTGCTGAGCAGGCTGGCACCGAACGGATACGGTGCCGGGTGCTGGAAGCAAATTGGGCCGGTATTCTGGCAAAGGCAGAGGAATTCCTGGCGGGCAGGACGGTGGAAAGCAGCACGGGGATCGTCTCGCTGGAGATAGAGCTTGGGGACGAGCTGGATCAGGAGGAGGAGGAGGCACTGCTGGAGGGCGTGGATGACGAGTAGAATCATTCGGGGGTAGTGGTGCCGACGGCGGGTCATGCTAACATGTACAAACCTCGGACGCCTGCACCCGAGCTGCGGCATCCTGTTGCCAATGTAGCTGTTTATATTCAATTAATATTGCAGGGAATTAATACTAGTATAGATATAATGAGGCTGAATAACCTAGCGGCAAGGGATAAGTACTAAATAGGCAGCCATGTACCCGCAATGCATTATGGGCACATGATGGCCGGCCGGCCAACGTGCGCCCGTATTGCAATACAGGTCCCAGCCAGATGCGCCCATAATGCATTCTGGGTGCTGCCACTGGTGGTTGAGTACCGGAGTTGAGTACCGGAGTTGAGGTACCGGAGTTGGCGTTGGAACGGGACATAACAGAATGGCAACTCGCTCCAATGGCTTGAAGAGGGAAAAAATCGGTTTACATGTGTATGACATTGTACAAGGGAAAGCGGCGTAGCAGTGACCCGATGAGAAACAGGCAATCACGGTAGTCAACGTGATACTGGAATTGTGCTTGAGCGCAATAGCCTATAGGTGCCAATTTAGCCAACATGATAAATACAGCGCTAGCGACGATTGAGAAGAGACATCAACAGCTGCAGACTCACGGTCACGCACCATAGCATTCTAGTATGTGTCCCAACAGTACAAGGTCAACCATTTTGCACGCGCCGCCGTCGGCCCGTGAAAAGAGCTGTCGCGGTTGCTGAATAGTCGACCACCGTAGACGCATAAGGGCAGCCAAATGGGTAAAGTCTCCTTGTGTTAAATGACCAGACTCGGCGTTAAAGTGAAGACGGAGGCGTGCAAAAAGAAAACACATTGCAGCCCAGCTGAGGACAGCCAGGAAACCAAAGTCTCATAGAGCTTATGTAGTCTCACGTAGCCAGACTTTCAACTGGTTGACGTTACAAGTAACCAGTGAAGCTCTGCCCTGACCGCGAGCTCGCGAGCAACTCGTTAAACGCCCGCGACTGTCGTCCAGTCTCTAGCGCCGGTGTCCTCACTTTGATCCATGGCTCATGAGTGGATTTTTCAGCTCACCTTTCATATGTCGTCTTGATCCACGCCAGGAGGATTGGCTACCCGGAACTGCTCTTTGACAAAAACTAAGCCGGCCATTCACCCGATGATTTGTCCAGATAATGAGCTCAAGTGCCTGTAACAATAGGTCTGTGAGGTAGAGACGTGGACTTTCGAGTCCCCACTTGTCGCCTGCAACTAGGTATGCGCTGTGCCAATGAAAGTTGTTCGTCAATCTTGCTCCTGCTCCTGACTTTCCCACACCAGGTCAAAAACGTTCAAGCAAGTAAGTACGGAGGCCCGTACAAGACTTGTTTCCCATCGCTCCGAAACCCGCATGTTGTCTCCTTAGGAGTACCGAGCACAGAAAATACTTATCCGGGAAGACTAAGCGTCTGCCCTGGGTCCCAGATCGGAGCGGAGAAGGGCGGGTGGGACTGATTGAGTTCCTTGCAAAGACATTAATACGACAGCAGATCTAGCAATAAACACACAACATAAACTTACATACGTGATCACAGCAAATTGTAATTCGAGAGAGTCTACAACGCTGCATTAGATACTGCGGAGCTGAGAAGTAACACACGTACGCTACAGCGTGTCAGATCGATGAAGAGCGAATTCGCGAGTGATCTGGGAAACCGGTTCAGTCAGCTGGTCACCGCAGTTCAAGTTAACGGGAACACATACATGAAAGGTAATGATGACTTACTAATAGTTGGAAAGAGATAAAGCAACGAGAGACTAGAGATGTATGCACATCAGATTCTCAAAGCCGTCAGTGGAGCGAGCCTGAGGTGACCGGGCAACATGTCAACGACAGCGTCTAGGCCGGCTTGCCGGGTGATCGGATCAGACGCGGAACGGCGTGGGTGACACGGCCGGGTACGACGAGAAGGTCGACGAGCTCGAGAACGTCGAGAGGAGACGAGTCGAGCACAACGAGACGAGTCGAGTCTCGGCGAAATAGGCGAGTCGGGTTGTGTCCGTGAGGGAAGAGAACGTAACCCGTAAGCCAAAGTAGCGCTGGAGATTAGACGAGGTAGAATCTACCGTACATGAGATTCTACCCAAGTATAAATACTAATTCCCTCAGGAGCGTTCTCCTGTATGATCGGTCCCTGACCCTTAATTACCCCTACGCGGCTCCTCTCTTAATAGAGTTAGGTGGAGCGTCCCCTGTAACCCTATAGGTTACCCCTCCTTGGCATGATCACTGGATCATGCCGAGAATGTTGTGTGACTGTGTTTAAACCCCTCGTCGGGTTCTAACACGGCGCGTCAGGTCCTGTCCTAGCAACCCTTCCCGCGCTGGACAAGTACTGTTGTCCTATCGTTCGTGTGTGACTGTGTTTGAACCCCTCGTCGGGTTCTAACACGGCGCGTCGGATCCCGTCCGAGCAACCCTTCCCGCGCTGGACAAGTACTGTTGTCCTATCGTTCGAGTGACAGCGTTGTCCTCCTTACTCGGGCGGGCGACATCCCTCTCGAGAGACCTGTCGTGCGTAGACCGAATGTACGTTTGTTGATAACAACGGATCTCTTGATCCGTAACTGATGGCGGTGATGGTGGTGATGGCGCATCAGCGGATCAGTCGGCAAGCGCTGGTTTCATGACATCATCCCCTCCGTTCAAGGTCGATGCCCTCAGCGACCAATTATGCGACGACGTGTTTTGCCCTGCGATTAATCGTCTTCCGGGGTGAGCCGCGGCCTGTAATTGTATTCGTTCCTGCCCGTCATCCGTGCCTGAAAGCCAAAACCCTGAGGTGGGTCCAATGACGGCAGCTCGCAACCCAGATCTCGTATCCATGGGAACGCCGAGCTCCGCCATTGCGTAACTTTTGAATTGGTGACTCGGGGATTTGCAAACTATATTTGCGAACCCATCACGAGAAGCCTCGAGTCTCGCGGATCAGCGGTTCTCGTTCCTTCTAACCCCTAATCAGGTAGTCACCATTCTCCTATGCAAGTCGGCTTCCAGACATAAAAGGGGAGTCATGTCTCGGTGACAAATAACTTCTTCCTTCCCCCCACCATCGGTTACCAGCGCGGCCAGCTCCCTCGCCAGGTCAATCGCGAGCCTGGTCTTCAACCTCACTCCTTTCAGGAGTTACCCGGTCCGCGTCGTCCGTCCGTCCGTCGCAACATTCCCCCGGACCACCCGCTTTGGCATCCGGTCCAGCACTCCCAGCATCTCACCCCCTTCGATGTTGGCGCCGCTACCAACTCGCTTCGGTTTGTGCCCCGGCGCCCTGCCCCCGATGAGACTTTCTTCTTCAATATCGCCTTCATGTATCTTGTCTTTCGCGATCGTCGTTTGGTGCGTTTGACCCCCGAAGAGGGGGTATCCTCGGGTCGCAACCCGGATTCGTTCGATATTTTGCAGCCTCTTGCTGCCGCTGGTCCTCTGCTCCCACTTCGTCTCCTTCCCCCTCCTCACTTGCACTGGCGTGGTCCTTCCGTTTCCGCCCCCCAAGTTCCTTACTACCATCCCGAGTCGACCATGCCATTGGCTGTAATGTCCGTGCCGGAGGATAGGACAAAGGGCCGGAACCAGAGGTCGGAGGTCGGAGGACCGTGGGATGACGACCGAAGGTGATCCGGATGAGGTGAACGCTACTCGGAGGGAGAGCGCACCAACCACTTGACTTCCGAGAGAGGATTACTCGGAGACTAGATGGCACAGAGGAGTTGTGGAGGCAACACACGTTAATTAACTACTGAGGTACATCAAAGTCGTATCACCTATATATACTAAGTAAGTATGACATGACCTAATGGAGTCAGAAGTATGAAAGACAATAAGATCTATACTACAACAATAAGAGAGAAGAAGATAAAGATAATCACAATAAGGGAAACGCTCAGAAGAACTTCATTGCGTGAAAACCCTATAGGATTGTGCAATACGAACAGATCGGATGCATCAAGGTCGGAATGTCCGGATCAGTCGGAAATGATCCGAACCGGAGGAGTCGGAAGGTCCAAGGGAGAGTCGGGAGAGTTGGACATGCATGGATATAACAACGTAAGATTGTGCAATATGACGTGATCGAATGCATCTTGGATGGAAGAGGCCGGAAGGTCGGAGGGACCGGAGGGCCCAGAGGGATCGGAGGGCCCGGAGGGATCGGAGGGCCTCGGATCGAAGTCGGGATGACATGGATATAACATTGGCCGACTATGCCGACAACGTTTTCCTTCGCCTCGCGAGTCGTCCGTATCTGGTGCCCGCTTTCGCGGGAATGGACGATGCGGACTGCATCGTCCTTTTCGAAGATCTTCCCGATGGTAGCACTTTCATTTGGACTCGAGTCGACCATCGTGGTCCGCGCGATATCGACCTCCGCACCGAGCTGGCCACGTATCACGAAGCTCTTCGACTGGCGTTGTGGCACTGGCGGGGGTCGGTGAACGCGGGAGGTGGTACTCCGGCACGGGCTTTGGAAGTGCTCTGGGCATTGGTGCGTGTCGGGTTTTGCTGTCGGGTTCTGCTCACCCTCCATAGATCGACCTTGGACCTTTCTTTGGTCGTCGACAGAAGCGGTTCTTCCGCCACGCATTCCCTCTCACCCCCGCAAACTCCATCGACGACACCCTTTTTCGATATCAAACCCACCTCCGTTCCCACGTGAACGATGCTGCTGGCAACGAGATACCTCCCTTCGAGCAGAACCCGATCTGGCTGGCGCGAGCGTTACCTGACTCCGTACCGCTTCGGTACCTCTCCCACGAACAGTGGGTCGACCTCTGCGTGTTCTTCCCCGACAATGCTCTCAATCGGCTTGGGAATCCCATCGCGGTGACGGACGATCCGCTATATTGTCCGATGGGTTTGGGGTTGTGGGAGGCCGTGGATCGTGAGTCGTCTCGCATTTTCGCGTTTTTGCCATTGTTCCTGAATGATTTTCCTCGTAGTTGTTGCTTCTTCGGAAGTTTTGCCGCTGCGGGTCGCCTCGACGGATCCTGCTCGAGACGCGTTGGAGGAGGTCGATCCGGGCGAGTTCTTGTCGTTTGAGCAATCGCAAGCCTTTGCGCGAGACGTGGGGGTAGATGAAAACATGGTTTTTCCGTTGGGCCAATTCGACGTGTGGGCCCCGTTGGGCTCGCCTCCTCCTCCTTCCCCGTCTCCGTCGCCCACTCCCCCTCCTTCTCCTCCTCGGCTTCCAACCCCACGTCCTATATCCCCTCCCGTCGACGCGTAGCCGAATCCCGAGTCTGATACGGAAGAACTCCAGGCGCGTCGGTCTCGGCGCAAGGGAAAGGGCAGAGTCGTGGTCGAAAGCACCGACGACGAGGTAGCGGACGACGGTCGTCTAGAAGCCGACGGCATATTCATCCCTGGCGTCCCCTCCGACGAGGAGGACGAAATTTCGTGGGGAACTCCATCGCGTTCCGGCTTCCCCCCTCCACCTATCGTCTCGATAGGCGATGAAGACGTCGAAATGGGCGAGGTCGCGTCAGAACCCTCCGTGGAGGAGGTGGATGCGCCCCCTCGTCGCCCTACCGCGCGCCGTGCTTTGCGAAACCCGCTACCCGTCCCCCAATCCAATCATCTGGAACGTATGCATCCTGCCCAACACCGCTCCTGGCCCGTCGAACGTTGGCGCCCTGTTGGTGCAGTCCTTCGCGTTGTGTTCCCGGGTTGCGAGCGGTGTGTCGCGGCGGGGGGCGCCTGCGTCATTTGGCAGTTTGCAGGCGCGGCAAGTACTGCTCCCCCTAACAAGGGACGTTCTTGCTGCGATCGATGCCACTCGGACCACAAGACTTGCACCCCGGTGGCGACTCTCCGCAGTCAGTTTGTGGGTGATATTCCGTTCGCTCGCAATCCTCTGGAGTATTGGGAGCACGTTGGGAATGGGGATTTCGTGCGAGTAGTGCGGGACCGTCGATTGCAAGATTTACCGGTCGTTGGTAAGTCTTCGTTTCGTTCCCAGGGTTGACGTTCGGGTTCTAACCATGGGTCTCGATTTCCCTATAGCGGCGGTCCACAACTGGACCCAATTTTGCTACCGCTTCCTCCCTACGCAGAACACTGCTCGTTCTCAGCATCGTACGGCAGAGGGTCGTCCAGCCCCGCACCCTCCCCTTGGAACGCCCACGGAACCCCGTGCCGATTGTGTGCGTCGGGCGGCCGAACCCACTCCTCCTCCGGCTACTCCTCGTCGCAACCCCGCCCGTCGTCATCGTCGTTCGCCCCCCTCCCGCGGTCACAAGCGGGGTCCCCCTTCCCGTTCTCCTAGTCCTCCAGCTCGTCGTCGTCGTGACTCCGGCTTCCACCCCGAACTCGATATTACAATCGACGACTTCGAGGTGGACGACAATATGCCACCGCCTCGTCCTTCGTCCCCGGTTGCTGGTCCTTCGTCGTCGGCGGCCCCAGCATCGTCGCAGGTTGCCTCTGCCGTGGAGGAGACCGTGCAAGACATGTTCGCTCTCTTCGGCCGTGTGAGTGAAACCCAGTCGTTCGAGGACTTCCTGGAGTCGGTGCGAGCAGAAGCGTCCAAGCGATGGGAGGAGGGAAAGGATAGGTCGTTCAAGGGGAAGAGATTCCATCGCGAGAAGTGACGAAGTCGGGTTGTGCGCCCGTTTGTATATTTGGTCGTAGCGTATCTGTACAGTGCCGGGGTCTAGCCCCAATTATGAATCTATTTTTGTTGTTTTTTGTCAATTCCTTTTATGAGTGTTGTATAAGTTTTCTCCGGGGTCTTTCCTTCCTACCCCTTATAGTAAATAGATGAAACTAAATGCGGGTATCGGCCATCCAGTGGCGGGTATCGTGTGATCGTTTGACGAGATCTAGGCAGTCTTGGCGCCCGTCGAGATCACGGTAGCGTCTACTGCTGTCCACGGGGTTTGAACCTCGGACCAATGCGCCTCCTTTGGCTCGGTCGGGTTCTGCGCAGAATCGTATTCGTCTTCGTAGTCGATTACCCCCTCGACGGGGCGTTCGGTAACTGCAGACGTCGTGCCAGTAGTGGGTGTTTCGATATCCACCAGACTGGGCATGGAGCTGTGCGTGCTCCGAGATGGGCTTGGACCGCGCGCTGCGGTTTCTGTCCAGACCATCCTGTCGTCGAGGTAATGTTGAACGGCTGGGCTCCAGCGATGTCCAACCACCTCGCCACGATCGTTGTGAACTTCGGTAGGGCGGCTGTGGTGCGGCCTGCCTCTGTTCGTTCCGCGTCCGTTGCGGAAATTCCTCGTGCGCCGAGCGTTACTCGGCATCGCTTCGGGGACTGGCCTTGCCATCCCTGCTATCCAATCCACTACTCCTGCAACCGCCCGCTCCACGCGGGATCCTCCCATTCCTCTCCTCCGAAGTGGTCTGGGTTGATGGTGTCTGACATATCCCCTGTCGACACGGCTGTGCGACTCGGAGTACCAGAGTACCAGGACCACAAAAAACGCAACCCAGGGTAGTATGGCGATGAACCCAGAGTTGATCCTTTCGTCTTCGCACTGGTGAACGTAGATGCGAAGTTTCCCATCCTCCATGTCGTACCCAGAGGAGTCGAAAAGGGAGATTCTACCTTCTGTCAACGACAGCGTCTAGGCCGGCTTGCCGGGTGATCGGATCAGACGCGGAACGGCGTGGGTGACACGGCCAGGTACGACGAGAAGGTCGACGAGCTCGAGAACGTCGAGAGGAGACGAGTCGAGCACAACGAGACGAGTCGAGTCTCGGCGAAATAGGCGAGTCGGGTTGTGTCCGTGAGGGAAGAGAACGTAACCCGTAAGCCAAAGTAGCGCTGGAGATTAGACGAGGTAGAATCTACCGTACATGAGATTCTACCCAAGTATAAATACTAATTCCCTCAGGAGCGTTCTCCTGTATGATCGGTCCCTGACCCTTAATTACCCCTACGCGGCTCCTCTCTTAATAGAGTTAGGTGGAGCGTCCCCTGTAACCCTATAGGTTACCCCTCCTTGGCATGATCACTGGATCATGCCGAGAATGTTGTGTGACTGTGTTTAAACCCCTCGTCGGGTTCTAACACGGCGCGTCAGGTCCTGTCCTAGCAACCCTTCCCGCGCTGGACAAGTACTGTTGTCCTATCGTTCGTGTGTGACTGTGTTTGAACCCCTCGTCGGGTTCTAACACGGCGCGTCGGATCCCGTCCGAGCAACCCTTCCCGCGCTGGACAAGTACTGTTGTCCTATCGTTCGAGTGACAGCGTTGTCCTCCTTACTCGGGCGGGCGACATCCCTCTCGAGAGACCTGTCGTGCGTAGACCGAATGTACGTTTGTTGATAACAACGGATCTCTTGATCCGTAACTGATGGCGGTGATGGCGGTGATGGCGCATCAGCGGATCAGTCGGCAAGCGCTGGTTTCATGACACAACACCGAGCCTTGAGGCGATAAATTGATCGAAATAACACGCCGGTCGGCGGTCGCGAATCTGGAAGGGGCGTCAGCCTAACATGCAGGAAGACCACGGAGGTCGTGCAGGCACGTGGATAAAGCTGAGCAGCGGAATAGAATAGAACACCGAAGTGAACGAGCTTGTGGCAAGCATCCAGGGGAAGGTGCAGGCATCGCAGAAGCCTCATCGCTGCGCCAGCCAGCCCAGCAGCTGGAATAACATCGGTCTCATGCAGTCGTGACCTTCACAGCTGGACCGTCGTTGTCGTGGTCTCTGTTAACGTTGAATGAGGTTTGTCACAGAAAAAGACTCGTTGAGCGCATAAGACGTCGTTCAAATATCTTAGCGTCGGGGTACGGATCTGCAGCTGGTCGTTGGTAGTGGTGCATCCTGCTTCAAAAGCAGGCCGGTTCGAAGGGACAGATGCGCACCTGCATGCATATGCCAACATCCATCCCGATACACGCGTGCATCGTGGATTCGCGAGTCAAACATGCGAGCTTTTCAGTGATGGAGGTTGGGTCAAAGCGTCATAATACTTGAGACGATGGCAGAGCCCCGGAGTGTTCAGGTCCAGTGGTGACCGACCGCTGCCGACCGGCTTCAGGTAGTACGCATAAGAGGTAGGCCAAAGCCTAAAGGACTGGGTTGATGCCTAGGTTCAGAGCCCGCGGGAGGGTGTCGTCTATGGTACTTATCAAAGGAAAAGGCGAGGATGGACGACCAAAGATCGCTCGGAGACCCCCAAAATCATACCGGGCCCCGACATGCCACCTCGAGGCAGATGGAAGGCCAGATATTAGCCAGATAATCAAAAACGATAAGATTATTTTCCTTACGGGGTAGGACGAGGTCACTTGAGCAAGAGTTGCTAGGCTGGCTGATGGACGGTTGGTAAGGAAGGAGGTGTGTAAAGACGATTCCTCGTAAACTCGGATTCGTAACCATGAGCTCGCTAGTACCCTTTTCTGCCGAGGGAATCTCGACTTCTGGCCTCGTGGTATGTTCAATTATCCTCCCAGATATCTCATTGACCCATTTTGCACAGGGTGAGGACAATTTTCTATACTATTACTATTGATACCTGCTTGCTCGAGCTCGTCATCAAATACAGTAAGAGCGTCTGTCACAAAGATATCACCTTCTCACATCGGTCGTCTCTCACACTCAAGTACCCGTCTCGCCCGCCCCCACCCCCATCGTCATGCCGCGTATCAAAGCGATCCTGTTCGACTTCATGGGGACCTGTCTCGACTGGCACAGTAGCATCGTGTCCGCGCTCCCGGCCTCTCTATCGGACGACTCACGGTCCCGGTTCGCACTCGAGTGGCGGCAGACCTATTTCGACTACAACGCGGCCCGTCTCGCCGCAGGCCCAGCTCATTAAGTTGACATATCTAGATATCTATGGGTGATAGTCCAGGTACGCATTGCGATATCTTTGGGCCAGCACTCCAGGCCATTGGCGGCTTCTCGGCATACATTGGTGAGGCCTTGGACTGATTTTTGATGTGTTCGGAGCTTCAAATAAGCCATCAAAGTCGGTCGGATGTGATTTGGGATCAATTTTGATTGGAATAATAAAATAGAGAAAACAGCGGGTGGATCAAATGTAATAATATAATCAATAATAATAATAAAATGGGCGCCCGCACGCCGGCAGGCGCTCGGCACCAGCAGCGGCGAGCGCACCACACACGGGAACGGTAAAAAGCTAGCACTGGGGCCAGCGCGCCGCGAAATGGAACGAAAAAGAGGTCCCCGCGGGCGAGCGGCACCGCCCGCGCCCGGCACACCGGGAGCAGACGGCGTGTACACGCTGCCAGTAGCAAGCCCCGGGGCTTGCGTTGGACTCTGTACGGAAACGGTGTACGGGCAAAAGCGCCGGGGCCGTTGTGGAGTGGGGGGCGGGAGTGGATGGAAGTCGGGTGGCCTTGACGAACTGAGGAACTCGGACGGATGCCGCATAATGGATGCCAAACACAAGGACGGGTGAAGACTGGATCGTAGTCGGAAGTCTGTGGGGACGAAAACGACCGGAGGCAGAGGGATGGAGATGGCGAGGCGTTGGGATCCATTATGGAGGAGGGTGAAAAAAGTGGCGCCACTTTGGGGCCTGTTGATTTCTCGTGACCTCGGTATTTGATCGTTATCTCCGCGTTCCGTTCCGTTGCTCTCCCTCCTCCGCTTTGTTCGCCACGCGAATTCCACTCCTTTCCATCCACTCTCGCGGCTCGCCTCCGTCCTCTCTTTTTTTGGCTTGCTCAAAACTCGAGTCAAACTTCTCCTGCCACTTTTGCTTGGCTGTCGGCGGTCAATTGCAGTCTGCAGAATTGCCTCTGGATTCTGGATGGCGCTGTTTCTTGAATCTCGTTCTTTACTGAGCCCTGGTGGACAAACCAGATGTTTCTACTTGGCCCCCTCCGCAGTCTGGCACCCAACGTCTTTCGAGCCCGCCACATGTCGACTCTCTGCATCGACACTCTGTGCCTGAATATATCAACGCTTTGCGAACCACCTAGTCATCGTTGTCCGCTGATCGAATTCAATGTCCTCAATAACGTGCCAGATCCCTCAATCCATCTGAGTTACAATCACGCGGAACGGGAAAGTCTGTGCCAATTTAATCCGCACACTTCACACATTATAGCTCTTTCCTGACACCGGTGCGTTCGCTATACAAGGACTGTATATTGATTTGAATCATCGGACAAGTTTCCTTAGGGCGATTAAATCACGCGGCTCCCTACACCTTGTGTTTGCGCCGAGTCTCATCCGATCTACCCCGCCTCTCCTCTGACTGAGGTTTTGAATATCAACCCAACGACAGGTGGTCCCCATAACGTTCATTCTTCGGTTCGGGACTCGCCTGTGTCTGATTCAAACAAGCAACGGCTTTCTCGGTACTTGTCCCTCGCATCTCAGATCTCCCGACGTCGCTCGCCACGGACTTTTGGCCTGGAACGAAACGAAACGAACTGGCGGAGAAGCAATACAAGCTGGCGGCGAAACGATACAAACTGGCAGCATTACTCAAATCGGCGGCGTACACCCACTTCCTCATTCCCCCCTACAGGATGAATCACGAGAGCGAGGGAACATCCTGCAGACACCTTTCCGACCGCCGTCACTTTGCTATGAGGTTTTCGATGCGAGGAAGGTGGATTGACAATCGAGCGGATGAGTAGCGTGGTGTTTGACGCTGAACCCATTCACTTGTGTCCCGCAGCTCCCATTTGCGCTCGTCGTATGTGTGTGATGTCCTCTTCAAGTGTCTAGTACGACTGTTTCTGCCAATAGGATGCCGGATACCTTGGTAGGGGAGCTGGATGTGTGATTCCGAGGTATGTGTGCACGCCGTCGTGTCAATTGCAGCGTGGTTGTATAGTCAGTGCACGGCTGGTTTCATACATGCAGATTATGCCTGAATCGTATCATCATTCATTCTAGTCCGTTGAGGCATTTGTGAGAGGCGAAAACGCAAATCTGCAAGGAGACACCATTGTCCGAGAATCCCGGAGATCCGCACATGGAGACTCGTTTGCGATACTGAGATTGTTTCGGGACCCAGGGATCTATCTGGAGCATCTTAAGATCATTCTAAAGTGGTTTGAAAAAGGGGTAGGGTAGCAGATAGAGTGTACAGTGGTTAACGAGTCGAAATAAAATTTGATGTGTGAGAATCACACCAGCACCGACACTTTGGAGACACTTCTGGAGATCTAGGATTTTTCCGGGGTCGCATTAGAACATTCATTGACCATTTGAAAAGGATTTAGGAAGAGGGAGCCAGTGTGCATGGTGGAATGGGTCGAAAGTGCAATGAGAGTGGGGTGTGACTGACAAGTGATTGCCAGTTCAGGTTTTTCAATGAGAGCTCGATGTTGAGTTCGGTTACTTCCTCACCTCGTAAAAATGTGAAATTAATCCATCGAGTACCTATACCGTATAGTACCCCAGATACATGCTCAGATTGACCGAACTGTGTCCACAGCTCACAGGGAAAAAATCATTTGATGAGATAGCTAGTGGTGATTCCGTCATGTCAAATCTCTTTCCGCTAAATCGATGTTCGATCTTTCTTCTCAGCCGAGATTCAATCCCATTCGAGTAAATGGAGCATGGGGCAACCCATTCCGCGAAATACCGGAGGTCCTATGATCCAGGAACGCTGTCCACGGCGCAATCTTTCATTTTCAAATTATATTCACTTGCCTTTCCTCTGACGATTCCAGGAAGCCAGAAAAATTCTCCAAGACTCTTGTGACTCACCCAATACGTTAGGTACCAGTTGTCCACTCATGGCGCTCACAGAGGCTGAGATTTCGACTCCCCAAAGCCTGGTTACTCACGCAGCATCTTTTGCCAGCTAGAGCACAGATCAAGTCCCCAACTACGTCCTACTCGGCTTGAACTTCTCATAGCAGAGATTTGAATACTGGAATAGAGTCCAGAAAGCTCAGGAAATCTAGATTCAACTTCAAGTTACTGCCGTCTAAGATCCTTCAATCCATCTAAGAAAAGCTCGGATTAAGCAGAAGTTTGGAGTCGGCGTGTCGAAGGATGTAAGGCACTTGCTCATGTGCGCTTTGGGCATAAATGTCAGTAGAATGGATAGAAACACTGGCGTCTGCGGAGCCATGATCGTGTTGATTGAATCATGTGACCGCAAACGCCTCTGCCAGCACCGTCGTCCTTCTCAATCCTTCCACCTGGTCGACGACTAACATCGGCCTCACCTCGTCGACAACGTCTCCTGCACCTGTACGCCTGACGCCTGGCGCGATGATGGGATGAAAAACCGCATGGTGACGTGGCAATCGAGTGTGTCGTCCTACTCCACAGCCGATTCAAGACTGACCGTAGCTAGGTTCTCTGCATCTCTGCTCAAAGCCACACCCGACTGGGGCCTGTTAGCTCGCGCTGGAGCACCGAAACCCCGGCTGTCGGTGACATTGACGATGGCACATCGTATCACCCCACCTCGATGAAGTCACCGCAGTGACGACGAGACTCGCTGGCCCATCTGCGCTGCCTCCTCATCCCTTCTCGTCCTCCCACTACCCGTGCTCCCGGACGCACTTTATCCTTCCCCCGCCGTCGACAACGACAAGCTCTAACCCAGCCAGTAACAAGAATCACGCCGTTTGCTGGCAGCCCCCGTTTGACGACGCCAATACGCCATTCCTTCTCCCTGGCAGAGGCACCTCCCGGTCCCGTCGCTGGCCTTACCATCGCATGTGCATTGGGCCCATCAGGCCTTTGAGGTGTCCTCGAGTCCGCTCCCTCCTTTGCCACACCCCAGAAACCCTCTCTCCTCCCCCGATGGGTTTCTTCACTGTCTCGGCGTACACACACGCCGTCTTCTTCCCTCTCCAAGAAAGCACCATGTGCATAATTCCTGTAAGTAACGCTCTCTTTCTCTCTGACACCCTGATACTCACCCAACATTCTAGATACCCTGTATTTCCTCCCTGTGGAATTGCATTCGACCTCCCGCGCTCGGCACCCCATCTCAGCAGTCTCCGCGAATCGGACGGCATTTTCGACACGCTGATTCTCAGCCCCGCCTCGTAGACGCCTCCGTCCGTACTCGACATTCCCCCGTTTGATACACGCGGACCCTCCCCGAACGATCCGTGCCGGCCCCGTCGTCCCGCATAGGACAGATTCGACGGGCGGCATGGCGGCGGAGAGCGTGTGACGGCGGGGATCGTGTGTTGACAGAAAGGAGACGGAAACATGCGAGAGCAGTGGGAAGTGCACAGACGTCGGAGGTAGCGTGCGGTGGAGGAGATGCACGGGTGTGCTCGATGACGGCGGGGAGCGTGTGCAATCACTGCAATGACGGCAGGAGGATGAGGGCAGTGCGCGCGTGAGCGGAGAGGCCGAGATTAGCGGACCCGCTTTTGGTGAGCGCCGCCCGCTTTGCTTATTTTCAATAAGCACTGGCGGCGCTAATGCATATTGTGCGCGTACGACGAGGGCGGGGATCGTGTGCGAGAGCGCGAGCAGGCATCAACGCAACCGCTTTTGACCAGCGCTCGCTGTGTCGCCCTTTTTTTTTTTGATTAGGCGCTGGCGGCCCTAATCTGTATTTCCGCGGTGATTTTGTGTAAGCACCTGCGGGCGCCAATTTCTAGTAGTATTTATTTAATGCACATTTTTTGCATCATTTTCCGTGCTTGAATGCCGAGAGTGCCGCTTTAGTTGAGCTTGCCGTGTGGTCAAACAATGGCATCGTGGGTGCCGGGATGCCGCTATTGACCCCCGGTTAATGAAAAAAGCCATTTAAATGAATATATGGGAGGCCCAAAGATATTGCAATATGTACCTTGGACCTGGCCAGTACATATCTGGATATGTACACATTATGAGGTGGCTTTCTTGGACCACAAACAGAGAGAGATTAGCTTCACATTGAATTATGCACCCAGATTTACAGATAAAACAAAATCTCTTTGAGGTTGCACGAAGTGTGTCGAGAAGTCGACTCTGTCTGCATATGTTTGAACACTCCTACACCCCACAATCACCATTCAACTTTTCAACTTTGTTCGTGTACCTGCCTGCCGGGAAAACGTCATATATTCGGACACGGCTAGACCCCTGGAGCCAATCTCCAACTGAGCTCTTCCCATAATATTGTGTGGTTGAGCACCTACAGCTCATTTTCTGTGTTAGTGGCTCGTTTTGATGCACTGCCAACTTATAGCGATGCTCGTTTGGTTCACTCCCCGCGGTCTGCATGTTTCCAAGCCTTCCATTGGATTTGGCTCGCAAAAACAAAAACTTCTACTGCCTCAGAATAGAAATTTATTGAAAGGCAGGCTCAAACGAAGAACATTCAGTTAGTGACACCGCCGGCAAGTTCGGCAACGGGCGTCACAGCGTTACGAATGCCTCTCTCCACAAGACCACCATGACCGCCCCGCCACACTCCCTCGTCCTTTCGCCTCAAGGCATGGCCGTCCTTTTTCAATATGCTCAAGACCTTTGGCCCTCAATTTTCACGACTTTTGGCTGGGATTTGAATGCTGGAGCGGCGGATGTACTTTTCACTGGAACGAGCCAAAGCTGCGTCTCCTAGCACCTTCCCCTTGCTCCACGGGACTCTCATGAATCCACAGCCGTCCTGTCTACGCTGCGTAGCCTGCGTTTTCATTGCTCTCAAGACGCCTGGCTCTGCGATCCGCCCCCTCGGTAACAGGCACCGTGACCTACGGCGAAGAGACTCACCCTTGCCTCAAAATCCTCCTCACACCCTCTCCGGCATCCTACTGCTCCACACTCCCGCTCGACCGCCCTTCAGAACCGTGGACCACGGTCATCACCTGCGGTCATCACCTGCGGGACGGCGCAGCTACGCTATGCTACGCACGCCCAAATCCCCGGAGCTTCTCCCATCCAACTCTTCCCCCCCACCGGCCCACCACACCGCCGGCGCAATGGGCGTCCCCTGGCTCGTCTCGCTTCTCCTGCACAATCCCCGGCGTGGGCAATCGGGAGCGGTGCGTCGCCTTGCCACACCTTCCTTGATGCCCCCAATGGCATCGCATGCTATATGCTCGTACCCTGCGACGTCTAGGCACTGGGCACGATGTGGCCACGGACGGCGTTTTCTCGCCGAGCGCATACGCCGCTGGCCCGGGAGCGAGTAGCCGCCACGACGATCGTCGTCATGTGAGCGCGGCGCACAAACCGCGCGGGGTTGGGACTGGGCAGTTCTAGTACAGGAAGCAACACTGCGGCTCCGGGTATGTTGATGTATGTGGTGTCGAGAAATACGTCATTTCGCCGCCGTATCTGGACCTTAGCAGTAGCTGAGATACATTTTGTAACACGGCCTCTCTGCGTACATCGTCCTTTTTTCTCAAAATTTTTACAATTTATTTGTGCAATGCTTGCAGTCATCGTTGATGGCGACGATCAGCAATTCTGGATGCTGTCGCCTAAAAGGGAAGCTTATATAATCTATTCGACCGGCTCTGATCAACGTGGGCGACGACGACGGCAGGGTGCTGCCCATCGCAGGCAGCATTCCAGCCGGTATTGGATTACAGGCAGGCTGATGTATCAGAAGGGACATCTAACTAGGGGTCGCTCATATGCCACGGCTCTTCGAGCATCACAAGTGATTGATATATCACTCCCCCAGCATAAGGTGTTCCAACATGGGTTGAACATGGGGGTCAGAATCAAGAGGTGATGATGGGAATCACAACTTGATCACAACACTTCGACCACATAATGGGCTTCCCATTGTCCTTAGCGAACCTTGTTGGCGAAATGAGGAACGTTGAACGTTGAGCGCTAATAATAAAAGCGCTTGATTTGTTGTCAACGTTACATAAGATGGACTCGGAGCGATGTTGTGATCGTGATTGGCACAAATCACCTCTTGTTCCCGGCCCTCATGTTGCCAGTCCAATTCCATTCGCTGTTGGACGCGGCATACCCCTGGCCGTTCGAAGTTCTGAAAATCTACGCCCTTTTATCCCAGCCTCTGTCTCTGCCGAATGGATGGTTTGATCAACCATTTCCCGAAGCTCTGCGTTCAATACTGGACGAACTCGATTCTCGGGATTTACCGACGCAGCATTCTGAGCCTGATACACAGAAACCCCACCTTGGAGATGTTTTGGGTCTCGCTCTGTATACTGTAGCCACCGTGTCATCCGGTGGTCCATCTCGCTCGGCCGTGAACATTTTCATCCGTGGATTGGCCTATGCATGCTCGAAGAATGCTGCGCTACTGTGCGTTAGTCATATCTCCAGACTGAGCTCAAATATGTTTTCAGAACCGATGTTGCATTTGCGCGCCCACGTACAGATGTGGAGAACCGCGGATGCGACGGACAAGCCTTTGTCCTTGCTTGCCATATCATAGGGAACGCCCAGCAAGTGCAAGATTCCAACCAGGCCATGGATGTCGATGAAGAGGCAGAGTGCGAGAATGAAGAGGACGGAGAGGTAGACGATGACGGAGAGGGAGAAGAGGAAGAGGAAGAAGAAGGCGAAACATCGGGTCCTTCTGAAACATTCTACCCAGTGAAAGAAGACTCGGACTCTAGATCTGGATCCGAAGGTTACACCCGCAACGCGTTCGGCTCCAAAATCGCTCTTTCGCCACCACCACCCTCAATCGACGTTTCCACCGATGGCCACATCTTACCGGGTTGTGGAAAACACACGTGTGCGGCCCTTCCGTTCCTCTGCGTCGCGAATCAAGAGAATATCGACGACCTCATGTCGAGCGCGGCGTATCAACGTTATGTGTGGGGGATCACGGAACCTGTTCTGGGCTTCCTATTGTCTCCAACACGCTATGTGGCCACATTATTCACATTATTTCTGTCGTGGGTAGATCCAGATACGGTGGGTAAATGTGGGTTCACTCACTGCGTCTTTCTGACTGTCTGATTGTACCAGAAAATTCTTCACATCGCTTCTGCGAATCCAGCAGAAAACGCCGTCTGCTCGTTCCATTTTTCCGACCTACATTCAACCCTCCGGTTCGCACAGTTTGTTCTCAATCTGTCAACTCGCTTCGCGAACGTGGCTCAGCGTGGATCGCCTTTGTCCGAAAACAACAAGCTAGATTGGCGCGCAGATAACCCCAAGACACAAGACCCGGGGACTTTCAGAAACCGCGTGGAACAGTGGGTCCGTGGAGTCTATTTGTGAGTCGAGACCCAGCATAACACCGTGGCCACTCATTCAACGTGCATAAAAGGGCCTCTAATGTCGACGTCCCTCATCTTCAACACCCCAACGACTTGTCTCGTATGGACTTCAACGAACAGTCACCCGAAGACATGTCAGTCGTCTCCTACATCCAGAAGACATCCTTTTTGATGAACCCGTTGTTCAGGAGTCAAGAATCCTCGACTAAGAAGCCCAAACAGACCGAGTACGCTCGACACGATCCCTTTAGTATTACAAACTCAAAGTTCCTTGCATCAGGTCATTCTTGAAACCTGAATCTGCCGGAGATCCGAGTCGCGCAAGCACCGCAACATCCACCCCCAGCCTGAAGTATAAATCCAGCTCTGAGTAGGTTTCTCGATCCACGATTCCAAGATTGATTCACGGCATTTCCAGATACGCAGCGCTCAGTGCAGACGGTTTACCGGACAAAGGGAGATCGGATGTACTCAACTGGATGCTCGACAGAACTGTTAGAAGGGCCGGCTACCATAAGCACATCGCCCCAGACCGTCCCATGGACGGCGCCTGGATCAAAGGGGCGGTCAGCGAAATCAACAAACATCATGCAGAGATGCAGGAACTGTTCGCCTTTCGAAATCCGGAGCAGTGGGAAAATGTAAACATTGGATTCTTCCCCATCCACTCATCTGACCTTGGGGCAGGAACGGCCGATCGTTGATACTGCTGTGGAATCATTTTTATCGCAGTTGCTTGTCCAAGTTGCCCACAAGTATGAGAAATCGGATCCGAAACCACCTGCGTTGAAAGCAGAGGATGCGACCTTGATTGGAACTCGCCTGTCCCCAGCCCTTTTCGCATGCATTGGGGCCAGCTTACACACTCTTCTCTTGCAGCAAGGGTTCAAAGTTAATGAAGCGGAAAGTCGAATCATGTGCGACATTATCGTTCACCTTTTTTATGGTGAAAATTTCGCACTCAACGTGATGTAAGTTGACTTGGCACGGCAACCCCAATAGGCTCTGATGTATTTGTTTCCAGGCTTGAGAGGTCCATTCACCTCTGCATGAATCCGACCACAGCATCAATAGACGCAGGCGGGTTTTCAAGTGCAGACTTTGAAGCACGACTCAAGGAAAACACCGACCTCCATGACAATGAAGTTTCGTCAGCCTGGTGGGGCCGCTTAGATACCATAACAAAATTGCAAGCGACGAATGCATGGCACCAAGCAGAGTATCTTCAGAGAACGTGGGAGGCCATGGGGGAGGGCGGCATTAAAAACCACTTGCAGGGACACGATCAACAAGAACCGCGGACAGGAGTGGCCGACGCGATCTTGTGTGTTGCAGTCGATATGCACGAGTCCTCGTTCACGCCTGTGGATGTTCGTGATCTATCCTTCTTCACGGAAAGCACCCACAAACCCGTGGCAGTTGCACCATGGCAACCTGTTCCGAACAACTTGGAGGAGCTATCAGTTCCGCTCCCTCTTGCCAGTGGACAGGCCCCCCGGTGGGACGTTATAAAACGTTACCTCGAAAATCCATTCGTTGCCAAGCGCGAGCCCGTGGCACCCCCGGTTATCGACAATGTTCCCAACATGAGCGAGGAAGAGGTATCCATCTTCCCGCATGTCTTGGTGGAGTACAAGAAGGAGAAACAAGACGAGGGTGCGGCATTGAACCAGGGAAGAATGTACCTCGTATCAGTCATCACCTACTATGCGACGGTGTTGGGCATCCAGAATCGGCGGTTTTATTGCCTTGTCACGTCTGGCAAGAACGTCGCAGTGATAGCGGGTTGGAAGTCCGCTGGAAAACAGGTACGCCCGCATTCAGATGGACCTATATTTGATGTTCATTCCACTCAGGACATCTTCATCTTTGATAGGAACGTTATTACCTTCGACCTTTCATCCCCTATCGACGTGTATCATTTTGCTACCATCCTTCTCCGACTTCGCGAGGACCAAGAAGATCTGAAGAAGGTCATCGGAGAAAAATTGCAGAATCTTGACAAGAGGCAATTGAACGACTTCAAGAAATGGCGCAAATCGGTGCAGACACCGTCCCAGAAGACTGCGGAGATTACGCAGTCGTCGTCGGAGAAGAAGCTGAAGAGCAGTGCTGGAGGGAAGAAGGGCAAGAAGAAGGAGCAGATGAGCACAGAAGGCCAGTGACCTTTGTCTTGTGGATGCTGGCAAACTTGAAGGAGGGAGAATGGCGCTGCTTTGCTGTTATCGTGCTTTTACTACTTGCTTTCGCGTTGTGCTAGGTGTTATCGAGACTGTCATCCAATGATATCCGCATCCTCCGAATGTCAAGTTCTGACTTCTAGGAAAGGTCGTGGCCAAAACTAAGTACTGCAGTCGTAAGGGCTGGGGACTGCGTTGTACTTATCTGGATTTTTTTCTGGAAAGACTGACGACTCGCAGATTGTTTTTCTGTCTTCGAATATTTATCGGGCATGAAGGTTGAAGATTTACCCACAGACGAACAGCTTCAGTAGTTTAGCAATATTCAACATGGGCGCCAGGATCAAGAGGTGGTCTGATCACTGATGTGAATCACAGCATTCCTCGGTCTCTTCATCTCCAGGCTTCAGGATAAGGCCTGCGAAATCCAGGGGAGAATCCAGGTCAACAAGGGTGGCGAGGTGAAGGGAGTCGGTAGTGCCAAGAAAAGAGTAGGAGCAATTGAACGCAGCAAGTCTGGGAATGGCAAGCGTCCCGAGTCGACTGCTCTCGAGATTTCTAAAAGCAGAGAGATGCTTCAAGTTCGCGAGAAACGAAACTCGAACTGGCTCGTAAATCAGTATTGCGAGGGTCGGCCTTGGATAACTGGCTTACTTTGTGTCGACTTGTGTCTGAAAAATGAACAGAATGTGAAAGAGAACGCGAACACCGGCAATCGCTAGGTTAGCCGACGTTGGAGAGAAATCGCGTTATCCACTCCTTCATTGTGGGCGCTGGTTCACGTGCCTAGCAAAAGAAAGGCAGACCCTTTACTTATGCTCCAGACGCAGGTGCAGCGCGCCCAGTCACTCAAAATTCATTTCTATGGATGCAAAATGCAAGACTCCACGGATCGAATCGAATTGTTTCGATTCCTTTGCGAGCGCTCCCTCTCTTGGGAAGAACTCAAAATTGATCTTACGGCGCCGTTGGTTCCCCTCATGGCGACGCTTCGTGGCCGCCTACCATCCCTCCGGAGGTTACCATCCAATGGTACGACGAACAGAGCCAAGTCGGAGTCGATAGCATCAATTGCTTCGAAACAGCGCCCTCCTTGGAGGATGTGGGGTTCTATAGTGACTTCACCTACACACCCATACCTTTCCCCACGTACCGCCTCACCTCCTACCGGGTAGAAGGCCCGTTGGAATTGCATCGACGTGTCCTGAAAATGGCACCAAACATCATCGAGGCGGGCATCAGGGTCTCTTACGATCTCGACCAACCCTGGCCAGAGCCCAGTGATCCAGTAATCGAGATGTTACAGCTAAAACGCCTATATGTAACCCACGTGGAAGTTTTGGATCATCTTCGGGCTCCTTTGGCGGAAATTACCGTCAACTTGGCATCCAGGGATAAAAACCCCGTCGATCACTTGGACCCATTTTTCCCCCGCTCTTCCTGTACGCCGCGGCGTTTCTGCGTCGAGGACTTGCCCGCCGTCCCTATCACTGAGGAGATCCTCGAAAAATTCGCCTTCATCACTGCTTTCACTTTACTTTCCAACAATATCAAAACTGTAAACGCTCATCTGAGTATGTTTGCCAAGACGCCCATCGCGTTCCCTCACCTCAACGAAATCTCTTTTGTGTCGATGAACTCATTTTCTTTCGACTATCCCGTGATTCTCAAAATGCTGCAAGCTCGTCGCAGCGCGCAATCTGCTCTTAGCAGTGCTGCATTTGTTACGAGCGAAGGTCCGGGTCCAGATCTCATCACAGTTCTTGCTCTGAACGCGCTCAGAGAAGCGGGGATGAATCTCTTGATACTTGAGAGCAGACGTTACTGGAGGCGGTTGATCTACCAGAGTCCATGGGTCTTTTGAAATTGGGTCTTTCGAATTCATGGAGGTCGTTCAATAAATAATAAATAGATATTTCTACACCAAACTAATCGTTACCGTATGAACCAACTCCTCGACCAATCCTAGCTGCGAGAGCCGGACCCTCGAAAATAGATTGAAGTCTCCTCAGAGTTCAACATTCAGACCCAATCGAAACGCGGCCAGTGAAAAATTGGGGGTAAACGGTGTCAGTCTACTACCGCTAGCGCTCAGTGTCGATGCTACCGGCGCACTACGAGACGCGCGGTCGCACTCCCATCGTTCAGTCCGCCTGTTACGGTGGGCCTTATCAGCTCACGAAGCTCGCCGTTCACTGTCGCAGACAGCCATGAGCACTTCGAGCGTGGTAGACGGGAAAAGGGCACAGAATCGAGGCTCGTGCTGCATTGACCCCAGTTCTGCAGGATTGTGCTCGGTGTAAGTAAGTAGATGGTGCGTAGCGAAACATCCAGAGGCTGGTGCGAGGATTCGGAGGAAAGGTGAGATTGAGAAAGGCCTGGAGGTCGAGAATAGGTGTAGAAGATTAGTTTCCAGTACAGTACGAAGCTGAAGGGGACGAGGATTTAGCGAGTTCGAGCACCAGGAAACGCAACGGCCGAATCACCGACGGGATGAGATAGGTAAACGCCCGTCGGCTACTCGGGGCCAATGGGTAGAGATTCTTCCTCATGAGCGTGAGCTGAGTTGAAAATTAGAGAGACAAGATCTAGAAAGATGCAATTAAATCGCAATCAGCCCAAGAATTTTTCGTTTAGGATGCCGCGGCGCGTGAGTTGAGCAGAATCGAATTGCTTGAAGGGTTACCTGAAAATCTACTCCTGGGCTTTGCGAGGGCGTGCCGAGCGAGGATTCATGTCATAGTATCAGAAGAGATCACTCTACACGTTTCTGACGCTGGCCGAAGGTGCCGAATGCCAAGTGGAGGGTTTGAACGGTCGGAATGAGGAGGAAATTCACGCGGGTGCACGTGAGTATGAGCGGAGTAGAAAAGGTCCTAAAAGGTCGTGATCCGGGTTGCATCACAAGGAAACTGTTCCTTTGCGCTTGGAATGTGGTCAGCATCCTCGGCGAGAGCATGACGCGGCAAGAGAGTCAGCGCTCACTGGTCAGTGAATGTGTTGCTAATAACCCGGCCGCATCGGGAATCGGGATTCCTGGAGAGTGAAATTGGGGTATTTAATGCCAATTAATGCCTTGGGCCAGTCTCCTCCGGACAACATGACCATTACCGACACTGTATCTGCCCCGCTCGTGGCCGTTGTGGGTGCCACAGGTATTCAGGGTGGAAGCGTCATCAAGGCGCTCGAAGAATCGGACAAGGCGTACCGCATCCGCGGGTTTACACGGGATGCTTCCAAGCCCACCGCTCAGGCGCTTGCGAGTCGCGGCGTCGAGGTCGTGAGCGTCTCGTTGGTGGTCGGAAACAAGGACGAAGTGTACAAGGCGTTTGAAGGCGCGAACATGATTTTCGTACGTTGCGAAATCAAGGGGCTCTACCGATCTGATAACCTGACTGTCTAGCTCGTCACGAATTTTGGGAGCATATGAACGCAGAAAGAGTGAGCCCTCGCTTGTTTTCACTTGAATAGTACTCATCACGAGCAGGAAACCGCAGAGGCAAAGCAGCTGTTCGACGCGGCCAAAGCAAGTGGCGCCGAGCGCATCGTCTGGTCTGGGCTCGTCTCCTTCGACAAGATCAGCGGCGGCAAATTCCCTCACGTATATCACTTTGAGGGCAAAGCTGCCGCGACAGAGTACGGGCGCCAGATTGGTGCGCCGTTCGTGGACGTCCAGGCAGGCTTCTATGCCGTCAACATGATCGAGAGCCCGATGGCGCACACCAAGCTTGAGGACGGTTCGCTTGCGCTGGAGTGGCCTGTACCCCCGACGACGCGCATGCCTATCATTGACGCGGCTTACGACTATGGGTTGTATGTGCGCCATGTGTTTGAGCTCCCGGTCTTCCCCAGTGGATCCGAGGTCCGCACGGCGGGAGAGATGATTGCTGCCGGGGACATTGCAGGCCAGCTCGGTGAATGTTAGTCGGGTTTCTTCTTCCTTGGATGATTTTGAGCCTAACCACGTTTGCAGTGACCGGGAAGAAAGTCGTCTTCAAGCAGATAACCACCGAAGATTACGGCGCGAGTCTTCGGGCGTTCGGTCTGCCGCCCCACATTGTAGAGGACTTGGTTGAATGCTGGGTCGTCTTCGCTGAATATGGATGTAAGTCGTCCGGATTTGAGCTCCATATCATAGACTGACACGGTATCAGTTTACGGCACCAAGGAGATTTCGAGCCACGAGGGTCTTGCGAGGAAGCCGCGGACGTGGAAGGAGTTTGTCAAGAGTTTAGACCAGTAGATAATTTGTCGGCCGAGGCAAACGATACTCGTCCAGAGCAGGCGTCTAAAGACCAAATACAATTAATATGCACTCAGACAGCGGCCAGCGCGCGGGTTAGAGTCAAATTGGCTTCAGCAGCGGGCGGGGACGAGATCACCGAACAGATGCCGGTAAATACTAAGCGGGTTGCGCCGGGCGTACCGTGAACTGTCAAACGATAGAGAGTCTGAGACGCCGGTGGTACTTAACCTTCGAGAATCGAGTTGCCTTCAGCATTGTCGAGTTCAAATCAATTGTACTAGTAGAAAGCAGAAGCATAAATTCAATTCACTCCCAAAACGAACTTTCTCGGCTAATAAGTTGTGAGAACGCTTGCTTCAGAAAAGCGGACACGGAACTAGTATTATTTAATTGAACAAGCTCAACGGTAGAGAAAAACGCAGAGAGGAGAGAGGAGAATGTGGGGTCCGACCGGCAGCCACCGGCCCGGCGTGGCCCAGACGGAACCGCTTTCTTCCGTCCACGATCAGTCATGGAATTGGTCTCTTCCGTCGACGAACCTGGCTCCGATCATCTTTATCTTCATTGCATTTCACCTGGGGCTCCTATCTCTTCCCCACTCTGAACCACCCATAATGCCTCCGCCACCGTCCAAGAAATATCACCTCTTCGGCTTTCCTATCGCCCACTCTGCAGCTCCGACACTGCACAACCAATGTTTCAAGAGCCTGGGCACGGAAAGCACATATACGATATGGTCTACGAGCAAGGTTACACAGGAAATGCTTGCTGTGATTCACGATGACAATTGCGGAGGAGCGGCGTCAGTTTTGCTGCCTCTCCTCGAAAAGTGAAAACTAAGATGCATCCAGGGTGACCATGCCATTGAAGACCGCTATTATCCCATTCCTCGACGAAATCGCTCCGGAGAGCCAGGTTACCAATGCATGCAATACGATCGTCAAAGTACCGACGCCTGAAGGGGGCGTGAAACTCGTCGGTCAGAACACAGACAGTCCGTGCCTTTACATTCACTCTATCCGTTCCGCTGACATTCCCTCAGTCTTGGGGGTCAGAAACGCCTTGCTTGCAGCTCTACGCGAACAACATCCGTCGTCCACCGTCCCCTCCGATGCGTCTGCATCTTACCCTCCCAAACCTGCGTCAGGTCCATTTGCAGGCCTGGTCATCGGCGGTGGAGCCACTACGCGTTCATCCGCGCAGGCACTCACCCTCCTCGGCCTTAACCCCATCTTCCTCATCAACCGAGACGAACAGGAGGTGCAGGACGTGAAAGACGCTATGAAGCATCTGGAGTTTATTCATCTGCGCAGTCCAACGGACGTGGAGACCCATCTCGTTGGGGAGGGAAAGGCACGGATTCTGATGGCCGTTGGGTGTATCCGTGCGTCGCTTCATTCTGAATCTTGGCCAAACTGACCCGTGAGCAGCGAGTTTTGCTCCTCAGACGCTGGCGGAGCGGATGGTCTATACCACGGCCTCTGCTGTGTTCACCATTGCCTATCGCATCCCCACCGACGCGTCTCCCATACTTCCGTATCCGACCCAGCGCCTTTTCCTTGAGATGCCTGTATGTGAGATCAGCTTTCCATGCTTGCGAATACTGACGCGCTTACAGTACAAGCCCCTCGAGACGACAATGTACAAGGTCGCGTCCGCACACGGATGGTACGTCATTGACGGGATTCAGGTATGAGACTTGCTTTGTTTCCGTACCAATACTCACAATTCCATCTCAAAGGCTATGATCGAGCAAGGATTCGCCCAGCAACGCATGTGGCTGCGAGGCGTCGCCTCCGTCACCGTTGGCTCTGACCCGGTGATTCTAGGCAAGCAGTTGGAGGATGAGGCGAGGAGAGCGACGAGGGCGTCTTTGACGGACTCTACGACGCGGGATGCGACTGCGGTGGTAGCGGGGAAGGAAGTCGATCGGGCGGAGGGCAAGGAGGCTGCTGTTTCGACGGTGTCAAGATTGTAAAGAGGCAAAGTATTGTAGTATCAAATAATGGCCCTAAATCCATAAAGAATTGCACTCCCAACGATCCATGTGTTTCCGCGCGGCCGAACCTGATCGCACCAAAAGGTCCAATCCGCGATCTCGAACTCACTCTCTCTCTCTCTCTCGATTGCAATAAAGGCGGCGGCGTTGTCCAATACGTATCCAGAAGCAATAACGACACGATGGCTCCTAATCCCGACTGCACATTGCCCCAAAGTCAAGCATGGGAGTGCCCCAAGTCTTTCCACACACAACTGTATCGCCAACCTTCCAACGCCTTTCGCGCACGAAACCCCGACTCTACGGTCAGGTCCAATCCACCAGTACGAAGTAAATCCAAGCCGTTGAGCGTAACTGGGTCAGGATCTGGGCCATCATGGGTGAGAAACGCAGCGGCGGTGAGGGAACGCTGTTGACTGCGACGGCGGGAGGCCAGCATCTTGAGGAAAAGGGGGTAGTCCAACGGGCACTGTGTAAAGCAGAGTCACTTCCTAGGAGTGACCGCAAATCACTCCAAGGGAGGTGGCGAGTCACTGCTATGGAGTGCTCTCGGCCACTCCCTTGAAGTGATTTTTGGTAAAAAACCATAGACACTGGGAGTGACCTCGAGCACTCCATAGCAGTGATTCGGGCTATACTATGGGAGTGCCTTCGGACACTCTTTTGCAGTACATAGGCACTTCATGGGAGGGTTGTTGTCGCCTTTCGGGTTCCCGCCATTCCATTAGAATAAAAACCAATTTTATTGACCACTAATTACTGACTACATGTACTTAGATGTACGAGTCGTCCACGATGAGAGGGAAAGTGACTCGGCGCACCTCAAATAGTCGGGAAATCAAGGCTGTAAGTTTGCGGTCAGTCATGCAAGTAAATGAAGTGCAAGGTTGCCTTGCCTCGATTAAGACAGCTAGCGTGCGACGCGACGCAGGTGACGATACGAATCGAAGACGGCGGTAGTAGGCGGTGGTCGTAGGCTCCAGCGGACGGGCGATGGCAATGGCGTTGAAGTTGACCTTGGCGGCAGCGTTCGAGGGTTGAATCGATAAGTCTGGGGTTGAAGAGGATGAGCTGGCAAGATACAGTTATAGAGTTGACAAATGCGCGGTAGGAGGGTGAGTGTTCAAACCTAGAAATCGGTCAGACAGAACGAAGGGAAAGAGGTATATTATATTATATTCACCGCATCACGTTCCTTGATTTTGATTCTTATATCCATCGCCTGGAGAGACTTGTTGAGAGAGAGAGAGAAAAAAAGGCAGAAGAGCCGCACGCACTGGAGCCCTACAACGAGCAGTGACAAGAATACTGGTGAAAAACAGAAATTGTCAAAATGAGGACAAGAACGCGTCATAAAACACTCACCGGATTGGTATTCAAATCGAGGCTCCATGGAATCTTGAATGTGTGCTTTGGTGTTAACCTGGGAATCGGTGAGAAAGAACGGAGGTCAGAACAACGACTAGATGAAAAGTTACCCATCACGCTCGTCGCGCACGCACTGGTGGCAACCAACGGACGACGTAGAGTGCTAATATGAAGAAATTGTCAGAACGACGAAGGAAACGTACCATAAAAAACACATCGGGTGCACGACAGATCGACGCTCCTCATCGTGATGCTCCCGTCACTGTCGTCAGCTGGCAACCGGGGAGGCCGACGGTGGCGATAAGAAGCACGCGAATGGTCAATGGCGGCCAGAATGTTGAATATGAGCTTTCGTGTGAGCTTGGAAATTCGTCAGAAAGAACGACTAGATGGACACACACATCATGTTTGTTGAAGGTCTTGATTGCCGTCCTTAGACTCGTTAGTAAGGAATAAGTTAGACGAGGCACGCACCGGAAGTGACTAAAGTAGCTAGCTGAGCTTGATGGCGTCGACTACTGGGTAAAGAAATTGTCAGAATCAGCATGGGAATGCGTGATGAAAAACACACCGGGTTGGACGACAGATCGCCCCTCGTGCGGCGCAGGAGTATTGAATGTGAGCTCTCGGGTGAGCCTAGAAACTGGTGAGAAAGAACGAAGGGAAATAACGACCACATTGATACGCACATGCAAGTTTTCATTACTGTCTTCATTCGCGAGGTGATGGTGACGTCGTTGAGAGCGGTGAAAACCGGGTTTGAGGGCAGCGGGGATGGTGAGGACGATGGCCGGGCGAGGCTGTAGATGACGCCGTCGGTGGAAGGAGGAGAGGGAGTACATGCAGGCATCTGCCAATAATGTGAGCCATAAGGCTCGCGCGGAGGTGGGACCAACGTACCTATCTTACTCTTCGTTCGTCGCGTTCCAGCATCGACAGCTGCTGATTCAATGCAGCGCCTGGTTTTGACTTCTCTCGTCCCAAGAGTAGATTGTTGATTGGGTCCAGTGTGCCGTCAGAGGTGATGGTGAGAGGTCGATGGGCTGCGTGGAGTGGTGAGAACAGATGGCGGGGATAAAAAGGTCGGGAAGCGCCGCGCGTCCGCATCAGATACACCGATGGACGACGCGCGAGGGTAGAGGAACAGTCCGGTTCCAGGACCCTCCCGCAGCGACTGCTCGTCATGGACCGGTGCTGCGCCGACGAGTACAGTGGCGCTGTCCCCGGGCAGAGGGAAGAAAGGAGGAGAACGGGAGGGCACGATTGGAGGTAGGGGTGACGAGGAGATGGTGGGGAGGACGAGAGGTTGGGTCAACGCGGAGGCACCGCGGGCAGCCAGGCAGGGCTTTCGTCGTACAGAGGGACCAGCTGAGGGCGATTCGCTGGTCAGACGCGTTGTCGTCGCGTCGAGCAGGTGTTAGCTGGAGATGGGTCTCAGTACGAGCAGTCGAGCTTTCAAGTGCATCCGTGCGACCCTTTTCGACGACGGGAGGTCCACCAGACTCCCCGAGTGGGCCTGCGAGACAGCCGGTTCGACGAGGAAGGGCGTCGACGGAAGAAAAAAAGACACACCTTTGGCGTGTTCTTTGGCACGGCAATCCTCTTCGCGCAACATGAATATATGCGTCTGAAACGGTAGGTTTAGTCCACATAGACGGTTTGGAACCCATATGACACACCTTTCTGCCCATAGAACCCCTATGTGCCCGGCGCTGAGACGGTAGATGTTTGCGAGAACGGCGCGTTCTGCTGGACGCGACAGTGACGGAGATAGGCTGAAAGAGGGTCTCAGAGTAGGTGAGAGAGTGTAGCGCGCGGGGCCTACCTGGTGTGAGACGGACAGCGGCGGACGCGGCGTTGGGGATGGTGGTGGTGCAGAAGAAGGAGATGACAAACAAATGTAAACTCACCGACGCGTTCTTGATCAACGCGACTCTAACGCATTCTCGGTCATTTAAACCTCCAATAAATTTGTACAGCGAGTAATTACAGTAATTTGAGTGGATACAGTTTTCTAAGCTCCGATAGAATCCATTAGTAGCATAAAATATCTGGGAAGAATTTGTGAGCAAACAAGTACGCGATCGCGCTGGTTTCTCTTACCAAGATCTGTTTCGTATTGTGCGCTGCCGTCCGGTGGTTGGTTTCTTCTTGGGAGAATTCGGCTGCTCGCTCTTGGATATGGTCAATTCCTGCTTGGCTTTCTTAGTACGCTTCGGCTTCTCCTCCGCCTCCACCTCCTCCTCCTTCGGCTCCGTCTTCTACACGAGCATCAGTGGTCGTTCAGTGCGAAATTGAGGAGTACGCACCCGCTTCCGTTTCTGCGCTGGCATCACGGCCTTGAAATCATTCAGTAATCTGCTGCAGCCCGGCGACGATCCTGAGGTACGTACAGCTAACGGCGCTGCCTCGACCTTACTAAAACGATTCAGTGCGAAAGGAAAGAAGTGGCAAGAACACGCATGTTTCGGGGCCTTTGGCGCGCCGGGCTTGAGAGCATCGTTGGTGGCTTGAAGAACGACGGGAGTAGACCATATCGCCGCGAAATCATCCAACGTGAGAGTGCCTCGGGTATCTGAAAAGCATTAACACAAGACGGAGACAAAGGACTGACGAGCTTACTATCAGCTTGCTTGACGCCGCGAGGATGGAACTCGGACAGCTGTTTGCGGTGTCTCGGGCGTTGTGAAGAGCTTGCAGCGACGAGGCAGTTAGCAGAAAAGTCGTGTCTTTTCGTTCGGTGCAAAACGACTCTGCTTGCAATAATGACAAAACGACGAATCAGCATAGCGTCCGGTGAAAGCTATGCACGACAGCAGTCGTACCATACGGCTCCACACCAGAAAGCGTCGCGACGCGGTGGATCATGACCCAATGGGAGCTAATCTCGAGTTTCTGGCGGAAGGCGTAGTATCATCTGAGCAAACACCAGCATCGGCATAGAGCAAATCATCTTGAGCTGAAATGCACGTAGGTTATCGCAATCTCGTTCTGTGAGAATGTCGTTCCCTTGGCCTACAGATGAGTTGAGTGAAAATGCTGCAGTTGGGAAACGCACGAGTCTCCCACAAGGCTGCTTCCTCCGCCGGAGTTAACATCTCCTCTAGCTCGCGTTCCATTTCCTCGCGAGTCTGAATCTCCTCCACCTCTTGCCCTGGGTCAAATTGCAGCCACTCGTCCTCCTCGCCCAGATCCAGCAGCTCTACATCCGACAGAAGCAGATCTTCGTCATCTACATCCATGCCGACATCCTCGAGGAAGGGAGAGGGTGAACGTGGGTCCAAGTCGACAGCCATGGCATCCACACTGTAACCGTTGTCATCCGATGTGCGCGCGTCGTCACCGGAGTTGTCATGGGCATTCAATTTGTCCACGTCGTCGCTGGAGCCAGCCGTGGTCCCCGTTACTCGTTTCGATCGACCCCTGCGTGGTATAGTGACCGATGGTCGACGCCCCAGTGGATCGCCCTTTGAGTAATGTTGTCGTCGAGTCCGTTCGGTTAGCGCCCTGCCACAGCTCTGGGAGCAATTACAGAGCTTCACGTCGTCCTTTTCTTCGTCGCTGTCGTTTGGCAATGTAGGCGTAGGGGACGAAGAAGTCGAATTGAGTAATATCGCCGAATGGGCGCACGGACCACGTCCAGGTTGCCATAACCGGTAGCAGCACAGAAGACGCTGCGCGGAACCCCGCGCAGTCATATTGTGTGCAGCAGAGGTACGGACTCTGGAGTATGGCCGTCACGCAGATATTGCAGCGGGCTCGAGAGCGATGGAAAGGGCCATGACAGAGTTGGAAGGGAGGACTGCGGCTTTGATCGACGGGTAGGACGACGGCGAGTACTGAAGTGGCTTGAAAGGTGTCTTGAGTGAGCCGAGATGGTGGAGGACGGTGGTGGGAAGCAAGAGGAAACGCGGAAAGTGATGCCCGAATGTTTGATGTCCGACTCCCGACTCGGTTGCAGTTGACTGGCCGAAAGTTTGCCTAAAGCCGTTTTGTGGAGTGCCCGAGCAAGGAGTGCCGTGGAAGCACTCCATGGAAGTGACTGACGGGCACTCCCAACGGGTGACCTCATTGGGAGTGCCTGAAATCGACAAGGGAGTGATCGATCACTTCTTTGAAGTGACTTTACTTTACACAGTGCGGGGTGGTCGCTGTGGACCCAAAACATATTTCATTAAGAAGCGGAGAAATCACGGGCGACTTTCCGAGGGTAAGCATGGTTAGATGGGCAGCTATGGGCTCAACCTCCGTCGAGGTGAATATGAGGGCGAGACTGCTGAGATGAGGATAGTTTTGGAGGATTTCAGCGGTGGTGAAGGCGTTGAGCGAGCCTTTGAGGCACAAACGTCGTGGCTTGCACAAAGATCGAAGGAGAAAAGCATCCAAACGATCCCGAAGCTGAGGAGTCTCGTCTTTTCTCGTTTGAATGGCCAATTCGGCCAGAGCAGGAGCTCGGAGACAATCCAAGACGGCCAAGTGCGAGACAAAGAGCCGGTGAAGTTGCGGCATCTCGATGACCTGGTTGGTGGCGGCCTGAAAGGGCTCCTCGTCGAAACCAACGACAATTCTGGCCTCGATGACGTTTGGCGCCATTCTCAGGACACGTGAATGCATCCTCCATGGCCCGTGGAGGCGGCAGCTAGTGAGCTGATGCGCAGGTACAAGGAAGGATATGAAGCGTTTTTCGTTCCTCACCCCTGCGTCCACCAGAGCGGGCGCCGTTTCGAAGCACGATATGACGGGGTTCACATCGACCTGGCTTTCCGCATCTTCCCATTCAATCCATAGACGCTGGAGCGAAGGGAGGCGGCCACGAAGCTCGGCCAAATGACCGGCCAAGGTGGCGCTCAGCTGAATACAGAGCTCTTCCCAGCAAGCCGAATGCTCCGATAAGAATCGGAACAATTGAGTTTGCGGGGTGGAATCTTTGTCGTCGGTTCCATACACAGGGGGCAAGCCTCATGGCACTTTGTCTTGTGTGCCAAGGTGGCACTTGGCCGGAAGTTGGGTGGCAGTTGGTCCGTTGTTGGACATTTTGTGTGAGTCTGATCTGTTACCCGTGATTCACAATCACCGAGGAAGTACGTAATTCTTGGGAGGGTATTGTCTTTGAATATAGTGAAAATCCTCAAGCATCCATTTACGGGGCCCCAAGTATGTGCAAAATTACTGTGGATGCTCAACGTGCTGCCGCCTTGATTTTTCTTCTCAAATACGATGATCCTGGTGCAGGCACCCCCAATGACACCGCCAAACAGACCCCAAACCGCAGCTCGAATTCGCTCAATACCCCAGGCACTGCCCTCCCCATTTCTGATGAATCCTCTGCCAAGTTATCGAAGGCTGTAATGGTCAAATGCGTCAGGCCAGAAAATGTGTACCTAGACACGGAATTGAACTCGTGCACAAGAACAAAGGCGGTAGTGCTGGCCAAAAATACGATATGGGAAAATATATTTTGAATATATTCAGGTGAATATGGATATGATACGAGCTCTGGGGTCCAATCGGATACAAATACGTCTGAATATGAATACGATAAAATATGGATATGAATATGATATGCAGTGGGCATATTGAAATATATTCAGATACGCCGGCCACTGGCAATGAGGCTCAAATCAGGCTCGGAGAGCACGGCAATCACAGAATTGATAATGATCTTGATGATCGGCACCGGTGTCCCGCTTTGCTAACAGTGATTTGCTTGTGCAAAATACCTAAAATGGAAATTTGATCCGAATGCCGAGTGATCCTTGGTCCGAATACTTCTTCTCCATGAACTTGTTAGCTGCTGGTTGACACTACGATGCTGGAGAGTGTGTCAGCCAATGTTGTGACACAATGTTGGGCCAAGACACGACCAAGTGGGGACTCACAAGGGCCTGGACTGGGTGCTTCATGTGGGGTAGAATATATTTGAATATATCCAAAATATATTTGTATCGTATTCACCATGGTGAATACGATACACTAGAAATACGATACGAGTGCGGTGAGGTGAATATGATATGGATATGAATATAATACGGGATTTGGCGTATCGTATTCGTATTTGGCCAGCACTAAAAGGCGGTGGGCACGTGGGTTCCCTCCGGGATATCAACTTCCGGCCGAGTGCGCGCCAAGTGCCACCTTGGCACACAAAAAAATGTGCCATGACTGATGCCCCCTGTGATAGAAATGGACCAAGAGCCTTGTTTCCTGAGCACAGGCGACTTGAGTGTGAACGATGTCCGATATGAAATCCACGGATTTGCGGCAAAAATCAACGCAGACAGTCGACCATAGCGAGGGGGTGGAGATGGCAATCTTTCGCCAGCTGCTGCAGACTTGTGAGATGACCCATGAGCCTTGCTTCATGTCCGACGCGTCCCCAAACAACTCGGCAATACTCGGCAGAAAGTGAGAGAATATCTCGACGAGTATCTCTGGAGGCATCCGTCTCAGTGGTGACACCATGCCGAGGTTCTGGGAGTGGTATTGTGACAGCTGTGTTCGCTCTGCTTCCAGCTTTTCAAGCCGATCCTTGAGTCGAGATATCTCCTCCTGGAGATCCGCCAATTTAGTGGTAGTGTCGTACGAGATGGAGTGGAGGAATGTAGATTCAATGCTGTTCGGGGCTTCATTGGATGTCGCTAGTCGGTGGTAACGGGCCAAGGTCCCCACGGCGGTACCTTTCAGTGCACTGAGCTCTGAACTGGAAGAAGTCATCTGAAGAACGATCAGTGGCCTGCAGGACTCGGATAAATCGAAAATTATGCACAGAGACAGACAGATTTCGGCGCTCCCTCGAGAGGCTCATGGATGGAGAAACAATTCGAAAGGAAATTTGAGTTTGGATCACTTGATTGGCAGTCTTCACCCCTATCCTATTCTTTGGACGTCCCAAATTCGTCCTGGGACGCTCGCGTATCGACCAAAATGTCGAAGTTCTCTACTGCACTGCTACGGAATGGAACATCTTCTTTTTCGTTGCACCAACGGCCTGCAGCCCACCTCGCTCACACCAATTTCGCGTTCTCGTTCTCGATTCGCCCCTTGCACACGCACAAGTCGGCTCAAAAGTCAACAATGGAGAAATTGATAGATACGACAGCAATCGAGCACAAGCGATTTTTTTAGTGAAAAAACATTCTGAGGACCGATTAGAAGAGTGAGGTTTTCTTGACCTCTGTCTCAGCAAGTCAGACATTTGGGAATGGCATTCAATTCGGTACACTCACCGTGTATGGTAGACTTGGAGTCTGTTGCCCCTCGTCGAATCTCTGGTCTCGTTACCAGCAGCCGCGGCCTCCCTTCACTGCTTGTGGTGTACTGGCGAAGAAGATCACAATATTCGATGATTAGATCGCAAATGCGCTCGATGCCCTCGGCGAGGAGGGGGCAAATGCTCTTGACGAAGTGGCAGATGCCCACGATGCAGGACAGGGCCTGGAAGAGGACTGATTTATAGAATTGCACGACTTGCTCCAGTGCTTGCTTCGCCTCCTGAAGCTGACAATGACGGTGCTTGAGGTGGAGGGCGGTGAGCAGCCCGTTCCAGGACGAGATGAAAATCGGCAGCGCGGCTGCTAGCGCCACAGCGACACAAGTGTGGCTGAAGAGTTCCCAGACCGTCTGCGGAGCGCCGCTCGGGCCAACTACAAGTGATTGTTAATTGACATGCAAAGCAATAGAAAAAAGGTACATACCGAGGACGAGGGTCGTGGCAAAAAAAGTGATAGGTTCGGTCCATTTGTTCGTGGTGTCGACACTCGCGGTGAAGAGCATGCCCGCAGAGACGGCGACCATCCCGATTATACGTGCATCGTTGAGCGCATCGCCATCCAGCCACATTCGGCATGCCACTGCGGCCTCGACGAGAACCAAGCAGCCAATGTACTGAGCAGAGATCCAGAATCGGTCCCAGAATGTCATGTTTGAGATCAACTTCATGGTGGAGAAGAGAGGGGAGTTAGGGGCTTTTGATCCCTTGAGCAGCGGGTGTTGGCGGGCTCGAGATGGAAAAGGCCGGGTAAGTGCCGATGATTCCTCTCCACAGCAAACACTCGGAGGCAGCCACAATGTACTGAGAGAGGGCAGAGACCATTAGGCCAGAGTCGGAGCGAATACCTGCGAGAGCGGAGGCGGGTGTTTTTTTTTCTCAAAGAACAGAAGGACTGGGGCCTGAAGGAAGGAAGCGGATGTCATTCAAGAAATGAGCCCGTGGACTGTAGCCCGTTCCCTTCGCGGCTTCGCCTCAAGCCTTGTAACTTGCCAGCAAGGGTATTCCTCGTCGACGCAAAAGCGCTCGGAAGAGATGTAGGTGAACGTTCAGGGCGGTGTAAATGGCGGCGGCGCTGGTGTTGGAAACTTCCACGCTCAATTTCAAACCAGTAGGAACCGCAGAATAGCAAGGCACTTCTGGCGGAGCTCTGATTATTGGTTGACAAGAGCACAGGTAGGATTCACCGAGTGTGCTTTGAGAGGAAAGGGAGCCTATTATTTGGGCGTGATCGCATTGCGTCGCAAGTCGCGATTCGCCGATATGTAGAGCTAGTGTGGAGTCTGGACAAAACGTCGAAACGAGCAAGTCGGATCACAGCGTTCCGTTCCGTCTTTTGTCGGAAAAACGTGATCCGAATTATAATTGGACGTGGCTATTATGGGATGATAAGCGATTGTAATAGATTGTGATCAATTTTGATCAACATGCGAGAAAGCCAACAATCAATCAAACTGCGCTGGGGACATGCTGGTCACGTCACGCTCTATCCGGGAAGTGCACAGGTCACACAGCAGCCTCACCTTGTCCACCTAGGTTTACGCGTTATATAGGGATTTCAGTCCATACCCCGAACGCGTTAATTCAGGGGTGCACCAAAAGGTCATTTCCCGGGACCCTACGGGCAAAACCGGTTGGCCCACGGCTCCGTCGGCATTCCTGCTATGATTCGGCACCCACGGCAATGCTGTGCAGCACTGGTTAACCACTTATTCAGCCGGGATAACCTCCCCTCGCGTTAACACGTAAAATACCCCTTCGATTAACGCGAAAGATGCTGTTCGCACCCCTTCACTCAACGCGATAAATACACGCTTTAACAGGCATCAAACAAACAAGGTGAGAAAAAAAAACAGGACAACACATGATCATGTATTCAACGTGTTAAATGAGACAAAGAGCGTGACTATATACTTATACTTAACACGTTAAATGAGAACAAAGAGCGTGACCATCTATTTAACGCGTAGAAAGGCATCCCAGCCATTCAACGCGTTAAACGCCATCCCAAATGCAGCTACTCGTCCACCTCACCACCCATCAGCAGCTCCTCATCGCTGTCAACGTCACCCCGGCCATCGCTACCCTCTCCATCCGACACATGCCCTTCACCCTCCTCCACCGTCGCCGCAGAAAACCCGTACGGCAGCACCTCAGGCCGGTGCCGCTTCTGACCCCTACGCAGAGGAGCTGCGGTACGTACCGCCTCAGCTCGCTGGTGAAGCTCCCGGCAAAGATGAGCCTGCTTTGCGGCGTAGGCTACCTTTCCCTCCGCGATCTCAGCATCTATCACCCCCACCCCCACCGCAGCGCCCCTAACCTGCCACAGCCGTTCTCGATACTGGTGCGTGGCAAGGAGGCGCCGCCACTCCTCCTCCAGCATGCGTCGCTCCTCCTTCCAACGGCGAGATCGCGCCCATGTCTTCGCGTATTCGATGCATAGAGCTGGGCGAATGTCAATCAGAGCTGCACCCAAAAAGGAAATCGAAAGTACTCACCCTCGTCGAGGTCGACATCAGTGCCAGAAGTGCCAGCCATGGTCCAAATCCACGACACCTCCCTGAACTTCTCACCTCCACGCACCGGCCCCTCCTCGCCATCACCCATCTCCACGTCTTCCTCCGGCAAGCCGCCCTCCCTGCGTAGCTGCTGCGCCCGATCCGTTGCGCGCTTGCGCTTCTCTCCCTTCTTGGCGAGATCATCCGCGTTCTCCATGCAACGGATGTCGACTTTCCGCAACCTCGGCCACCCAACCGCTGTTTCATCCCCTCCAGCCAAAGACAGCCTCGCTTGCCACCCCATCTGGAACTTCTCAGAATGGGCTCGGATCTTGCTTTCGTTTCGGGCGACCAGCGTTCGCGAGCGAGTATTCTGGGCCTGATGCCGAGAGTGGTTCTTCTTGTACAGCAGCAGCCGCGATTTCATATGCAGCTGATTTCGGAGGCGCACAAGCGCAGCGTTACACTGCCCCTCGCGCAGCGCATTCTCGACATCGGCCAGACCGGCCATGCAGCCCGGGCTTTGCTGTAGGTGGGTGGGAAGCGCTGATGGCAACATCAGCGGGACCTGCTCGGGCAACTCCTCTGCGGGGACGTCGCGGCTGGTGAGTGCTAGAATGGCAGCCGGCTGGTAGGTAGCCTGCAGCGTACGGAAGCGAGTAAGCCGCCTGTTAAACTTGCTGCGAAGCTGCTTCAAGCTCTCCTTCGAGGACACTGCTGAGCTAGCTTTCTTGAGCTCCACCTGCAGCCGAATTTTGCGCCTGTAAGAGAAACTAATCAGAACAAATCTCAATCTCAAAGGCGCAACCCCCACTCACTGGCTATCCTCCAGCTCGAGGCCCAGCGTGACGAAGGCACACGGGCTGACGTTGTGTACCCGTGTTCTCCCGGCCGCCACCTCCTTCTCGTCCTCCTCCTCTAGCCGCTTGCGCACCTCCGCCTCCGTCAAACCCTTCACCGTGGCCTCGTACGGGTTAGGTTTCGAGCCGTCCGCCTCATACTCCTCCACCATCTTCCTCCAAACCGGGGCACGATCTTCCTGCTGCTGGGTGAAGGCTGAAAAAGCCTGTAGCTGCACTATTTCCTCCTTTCTGGCTACATCCAAACGCCGACGCAGAAGATCAGCTGTCAAAATCGTCAGAAGAGCCCTGGAGAAAATGGGAAAGGACTCACGAAGACCGATGGTCTTGAGCCAATTCCAAAAGCTCCAGTGGCAGTCGAGTGCGTCGTGCCTCGCACCCGGGCCACTAACCCTCGTGCTTGTCGCAATTCCCCCAATGGAGGCCCACGGGCGCTCGATTCCCTCACCATCCGTCTGACCGCTACCCGGCACGTAGTTCAGGGAATACCGGACTTGACAGTCTCGCGTATGCCCGTGTATATGCATCTTGGGGATGACGAACCGGAAGAGCTCCAGCAGCATCGCGAGCCGTATAAGGGGAGGGAGCTCCTTCAATCTTTCCAGCACATAGATCGCCCACTGGCAGACGATGTCGTAGGAGACGATCTTGCGGATGCGAGGGTCGAGATGACGGAGGATGGATGCGAAGACCCAGTCGGTGTTAGCGAACCTGGGACGATGTTAGTTGAGCCAAAACCATGGCGGAGGCATGGAATAACACAAAGCCGCACCTTTCGCCTTTCTGAAGATCCCCCACGCCGTTCGGCTGCACAAATTCGTGGCGAGCGCAGACGCCCATGACAACACCGGTGGTGGCGTAACCCCTGGAGAATTTGGTGTTGGCGTAATCGAGCGCGGCAAGGCCGCTGCATGTACTCATCTGGAATATATAAGTCTGCCATTTGTAGAGAAGGAAGGATATAGTCGTACCTCCTTCTGATCCGTCACAGTAAGCAGATACTTACGGTACTCCTCTGGCTCCACCACATACGCCCAGCCCGTACCGAGGCCTGGATCGCGCAGCTCGCTGGAGATGATCCGTCGCTTCAGTCGGAAGCAAGCGTCCAGAGCCAGGACCATGACATACAAGCACCTTGCACAATCAAAATCAGCATCGCGTGCCAGGAAACTCGAGAGGCAAAAACTTACTGGTCCTCGGGCGCGGCGTTCTCAAAACCCTCGGGTAAATTCACTCCTGGGCGGGGACACACAGGGCAGAGAACAGCCAGCTCACCGGGGGACGTGCCCGTTGAGCCGGATTCTGCGTGCCCTCGCCCTCCACGTTTCAGCAGAAGCAGGTGCCGCCATTGACGTGCCATCCGCAAAAACGGTTCGTAGCGATCCGGAGGCTCCACGCCCGTGTTATCCGTCAACCGTTCCAACACGCAGTAAAAGTCGTAAGCTGTCATCTTTGACTGGTGGGAGTAGAGGGTGAAGCGGTCGAGAGCAGTGAATGTGGCGCAAGTACGAGGCCGCTTGTCCGTCGAAGGATACCAGCCAAAGCGGAGGAGCTGCAGATGATGATGTAGGAACTGCGGGGAGCGGGACTCTGCTTGCAGCTGGAGCTCGCAGCCACAGAAGTCCACCGCGACTTCGTGGAAGCCATTGTCGTGGAGGACAATAAAACCCTCATGGGCAGGATGAGGCGCCGAGCAACGTCCGTTGGCATGGTGGCCGAGTTGGACGCGAAGCCCCATGGACTTGAGATTATGTCGGGCAAAGAACGCGCCATTCCATTTCTGTCCAAAGAATTAGTAGCTGCAGATGACGACCAGAAGGAAGAATATACGGCAATTGTATGCAACGGCAGGTGGGCGTGCGAGGAGACGCAGCAGTCGCTGCACAACATCTCTCCTCCACAGCAGTCCTCGCATCGAAACAAAGCTGCTCTCCCGCTGCCTATGCACCGCGGACAGATATCACCCGATTTACCGCGCCCATCCCTCCAGAGCAGCGTGTCGAGGTACGTGTCTCGCAGCTCCGTGTGCCATCTTGCCATAGCCTCATCCTGCTACCGTCAGTTTGCAGCACAACAAAAGGTGAAGAAAACGCACCGCGCGCTTCACCCTTGGAGGACTCTGCTCCGTGTTTTCAGTCCACTCCTCGCCCCAGATACCGTCCTGCAAATCGTATCGCTCCTCACCAAGCCAATGCGTGTCCGTTGTCACTGCTTGGACGGATTGTGTGGGACCGGATCGTTGACGTTTGACCGGAGATGAAGACGTCGCCACGGGCTGAGCCTGCCGAAGAATGCGCCGCCCATCTGCAGAAAGTCCCTCCTTCACTGCCCGCACCAAAACCACCTGGTAGTCGTCTGACGAGTCAGAATCCGACCCGCCGACAGTGACGGTAGCGGCTGCAGCAAGAGTTGTAGGTCGTCTTGCTTGTTTTTTCTGGCGGGGTGGCATCATGCAGCGTCTTGTTTTGTTGGTGCTTGTAAGGTTGGGGCATGGCGTAGAGTTGTCGCGTTAAAGGAGGGAGGAGGAAGTTGTCGCGTTAAAGGAGGGAGGAGGAAGTTATCGCGTTGGCTGTGGGAGAGGCTGTGTGGTCATGTGATTAGCGCGTGTTCCTCAACTTGCAATAAGGACAGTGCTGCTCACAAAAAAGAATAGAGCAATGAGAAAGAAAGAAAAGGGGAAAGAAGAAAGTCGGTGAGCAGAGCAAAAAGGGCAAAAAAAAAAAAAAAAAAAAAAGAGAAAAGAAACAAGTTACGGTCAGGTTGGAGGTTGGCACCGAGAATCGAACTCGGTGCTAACTGACAGAGGGCCATCAATACGACAGGCAACGATACAAGTCCGACAAGTTGCCGACGAAGACTAAGGGAGTGGACCCTCCTACATGTTTTCTTTGTGCCTCGGAGTCGTCATGTGAGCTCTCGGCCATCAAAGGCCCAACTTTTTGTCTTCTATCCGTCATGTTGTCTCCTTCTCCTCGGCCAAACCTTCCACCAACCAACTCAGCAACAGGAGAGCGGTACACAACGTATGTGCCCTTCCTCCTCTCCCTTTCCATGGCTGACGAATACGGCCTCACCAGCTTTGACGCCCACTTTGCCGCTGACGCCCACTTGGCCCTCCACGCACACGCGCACACCGAGCCCTGCAAGAGCACATTCGCTGCACTCAGCGCGTTCGGGACGTTGGATGGGGAGGGTATTGAGAGGCCATGGGATCTTGCTTCGAAAAACAAGAAGGTGCGTGCTCCGCCCCCCTGGCTGACGATTCTCCTCACCTTTTTCTCAGGCGAAGCTATGATGTCGTCGAGCGTTTTTTTTCCACTGTCCTTATCGTACCCCGTGTGTGTAGAGCATTTTGAAATAACCAAGAGTCGTTCACCAACTGCTACCTGAAAAAGACCTCGCCACCGACTCTTTCTCAAAAAGGAAATAAGCGCTTACTCAGCCCCGCTTGCCAGCAGACCTCACTCCGTTGTGCGATGTCCCACCCATTCAGCGCGACAACGGCCCACAATGCTTCTCAAGGTGTGTGCCTTGCTTCCTCCTTCTCTCCTGCCCTTTTTCTTTTCTTCTTTCGCCCGATTCCCACCACAGAGCAGGGCATTTTTACCTACACCTCATCCATCCCCTCCTTTCCTTCTTCTCCACCTAAAGACGTGTTGTTGGCTCACACCGCGTACCAATCTAGCAACCCTTGGCCCACCCATCGTCTGCCAGCAATACGACCTGCGGGAAGCTCTCCTTCGCGAGAACGAGGCTCGAATCCAGCGCGAGGACAGCGGCGTCGTCCCCGAGGGCGAGGAGGCTGATCTCGAGTATCCTCCTCATTTGGCTTCTGTCCCCAAAACCCCCTTCGTTCCTCCACCTCCACCCACCAAGCCAGCTCGACCCTCTGCCTCCGCTAGGAGCAACAGCAAGAAACGCGACAAAGCGCGTTCCAAACGGCAGCAAGCAGCGTGCGCAGCCGAGGCTGCTATCGACCCACCAGCCCCAAACCCTCGCGTTCTCAAGAAAGCCGCCGCCTCCTCTCCGATCAAGCTCGCCCTTGACGCTGCCGATTTTCGCGCGTCACATCCCCGTTGGACGGGCATGCCGGGGCACGCAGACCACCCGCTCTTTGTGCACGCGCGTGACGCAGAGTACCTCAAAGAGCACCTGCAGTACGCAGACTGGCAGGGAGAGTACATTTTTTCCTTCCTTCCTTGCCACCTTCGGTCCTCACCTCGCGTGCAGAAAGACGCATGTGCTCCTCGACAAGCACGGTCACGTCATCGGCACTCTCGTCGCCCCTCCTCTGCCTGGCAAGTCTTGGGCTCCCGTTCTCCAAGACGCTAACAAAGCCGTTCGAGGAGCGCGGCAGGAGATGTCGTTCACCGAGAGCGCCCACCACCATCGTCGTGCCTTTGACGAAGGGGAAGGCTTTCCATCCGAGACGACGGGAATGGCCTTTGGTGGCGGTCGCAAGGAGCCAGGCAACGTCAAGGCCAGCTCAGCGAGGAATGGGCGTGCCATGGACAAGCTGGTGGGTAACCACGCCATCCGCCGCATGTGTACATTTCCCGTTGGTGGGTGCCTGTAGCTCCAATCTCCTTCCCTTTGCTAACACTTCTGCAGGTCCTTTCCAGGCGCTCTGCAACCCTATATTCTCCAAGTATCACCGCACCAAGCAGCAGCTCCGGCAGCGGCAACCTGGCCTCCGCAGCGTCTTCCCCAAGTCCCCATTTGCCACCTCATAATGTGTACATATCCAGATATGTACTGGCCAGGTCCAAGGTACATATTGCAATATCTTTGGGCCTCCCATATATTCATTTAAATGGCTTTTTTCATTAACCGGGGGTCAATAGCGGCATCCCGGCACCCACGATGCCATTGTTTGACCACACGGCAAGCTCAACTAAAGCGGCACTCTCGGCATTCAAGCACGGAAAATGATGCAAAAAATGTGCATTAAATAAATACTACTAGAAATTGGCGCCCGCAGGTGCTTACACAAAATCACCGCGGAAATACAGATTAGGGCCGCCAGCGCCTAATCAAAAAAAAAAAAAGGGCGACACAGCGAGCGCTGGTCAAAAGCGGTTGCGTTGATGCCTGCTCGCGCTCTCGCACACGATCCCCGCCCTCGTCGTACGCGCACAATATGCATTAGCGCCGCCAGTGCTTATTGAAAATAAGCAAAGCGGGCGGCGCTCACCAAAAGCGGGTCCGCTAATCTCGGCCTCTCCGCTCACGCGCGCACTGCCCTCATCCTCCTGCCGTCATTGCAGTGATTGCACACGCTCCCCGCCGTCATCGAGCACACCCGTGCATCTCCTCCACCGCACGCTACCTCCGACGTCTGTGCACTTCCCACTGCTCTCGCATGTTTCCGTCTCCTTTCTGTCAACACACGATCCCCGCCGTCACACGCTCTCCGCCGCCATGCCGCCCGTCGAATCTGTCCTATGCGGGACGACGGGGCCGGCACGGATCGTTCGGGGAGGGTCCGCGTGTATCAAACGGGGGAATGTCGAGTACGGACGGAGGCGTCTACGAGGCGGGGCTGAGAATCAGCGTGTCGAAAATGCCGTCCGATTCGCGGAGACTGCTGAGATGGGGTGCCGAGCGCGGGAGGTCGAATGCAATTCCACAGGGAGGAAATACAGGGTATCTAGAATGTTGGGTGAGTATCAGGGTGTCAGAGAGAAAGAGAGCGTTACTTACAGGAATTATGCACATGGTGCTTTCTTGGAGAGGGAAGAAGACGGCGTGTGTGTACGCCGAGACAGTGAAGAAACCCATCGGGGGAGGAGAGAGGGTTTCTGGGGTGTGGCAAAGGAGGGAGCGGACTCGAGGACACCTCAAAGGCCTGATGGGCCCAATGCACATGCGATGGTAAGGCCAGCGACGGGACCGGGAGGTGCCTCTGCCAGGGAGAAGGAATGGCGTATTGGCGTCGTCAAACGGGGGCTGCCAGCAAACGGCGTGATTCTTGTTACTGGCTGGGTTAGAGCTTGTCGTTGTCGACGGCGGGGGAAGGATAAAGTGCGTCCGGGAGCACGGGTAGTGGGAGGACGAGAAGGGATGAGGAGGCAGCGCAGATGGGCCAGCGAGTCTCGTCGTCACTGCGGTGACTTCATCGAGGTGGGGTGATACGATGTGCCATCGTCAATGTCACCGACAGCCGGGGTTTCGGTGCTCCAGCGCGAGCTAACAGGCCCCAGTCGGGTGTGGCTTTGAGCAGAGATGCAGAGAACCTAGCTACGGTCAGTCTTGAATCGGCTGTGGAGTAGGACGACACACTCGATTGCCACGTCACCATGCGGTTTTTCATCCCATCATCGCGCCAGGCGTCAGGCGTACAGGTGCAGGAGACGTTGTCGACGAGGTGAGGCCGATGTTAGTCGTCGACCAGGTGGAAGGATTGAGAAGGACGACGGTGCTGGCAGAGGCGTTTGCGGTCACATGATTCAATCAACACGATCATGGCTCCGCAGACGCCAGTGTTTCTATCCATTCTACTGACATTTATGCCCAAAGCGCACATGAGCAAGTGCCTTACATCCTTCGACACGCCGACTCCAAACTTCTGCTTAATCCGAGCTTTTCTTAGATGGATTGAAGGATCTTAGACGGCAGTAACTTGAAGTTGAATCTAGATTTCCTGAGCTTTCTGGACTCTATTCCAGTATTCAAATCTCTGCTATGAGAAGTTCAAGCCGAGTAGGACGTAGTTGGGGACTTGATCTGTGCTCTAGCTGGCAAAAGATGCTGCGTGAGTAACCAGGCTTTGGGGAGTCGAAATCTCAGCCTCTGTGAGCGCCATGAGTGGACAACTGGTACCTAACGTATTGGGTGAGTCACAAGAGTCTTGGAGAATTTTTCTGGCTTCCTGGAATCGTCAGAGGAAAGGCAAGTGAATATAATTTGAAAATGAAAGATTGCGCCGTGGACAGCGTTCCTGGATCATAGGACCTCCGGTATTTCGCGGAATGGGTTGCCCCATGCTCCATTTACTCGAATGGGATTGAATCTCGGCTGAGAAGAAAGATCGAACATCGATTTAGCGGAAAGAGATTTGACATGACGGAATCACCACTAGCTATCTCATCAAATGATTTTTTCCCTGTGAGCTGTGGACACAGTTCGGTCAATCTGAGCATGTATCTGGGGTACTATACGGTATAGGTACTCGATGGATTAATTTCACATTTTTACGAGGTGAGGAAGTAACCGAACTCAACATCGAGCTCTCATTGAAAAACCTGAACTGGCAATCACTTGTCAGTCACACCCCACTCTCATTGCACTTTCGACCCATTCCACCATGCACACTGGCTCCCTCTTCCTAAATCCTTTTCAAATGGTCAATGAATGTTCTAATGCGACCCCGGAAAAATCCTAGATCTCCAGAAGTGTCTCCAAAGTGTCGGTGCTGGTGTGATTCTCACACATCAAATTTTATTTCGACTCGTTAACCACTGTACACTCTATCTGCTACCCTACCCCTTTTTCAAACCACTTTAGAATGATCTTAAGATGCTCCAGATAGATCCCTGGGTCCCGAAACAATCTCAGTATCGCAAACGAGTCTCCATGTGCGGATCTCCGGGATTCTCGGACAATGGTGTCTCCTTGCAGATTTGCGTTTTCGCCTCTCACAAATGCCTCAACGGACTAGAATGAATGATGATACGATTCAGGCATAATCTGCATGTATGAAACCAGCCGTGCACTGACTATACAACCACGCTGCAATTGACACGACGGCGTGCACACATACCTCGGAATCACACATCCAGCTCCCCTACCAAGGTATCCGGCATCCTATTGGCAGAAACAGTCGTACTAGACACTTGAAGAGGACATCACACACATACGACGAGCGCAAATGGGAGCTGCGGGACACAAGTGAATGGGTTCAGCGTCAAACACCACGCTACTCATCCGCTCGATTGTCAATCCACCTTCCTCGCATCGAAAACCTCATAGCAAAGTGACGGCGGTCGGAAAGGTGTCTGCAGGATGTTCCCTCGCTCTCGTGATTCATCCTGTAGGGGGGAATGAGGAAGTGGGTGTACGCCGCCGATTTGAGTAATGCTGCCAGTTTGTATCGTTTCGCCGCCAGCTTGTATTGCTTCTCCGCCAGTTCGTTTCGTTTCGTTCCAGGCCAAAAGTCCGTGGCGAGCGACGTCGGGAGATCTGAGATGCGAGGGACAAGTACCGAGAAAGCCGTTGCTTGTTTGAATCAGACACAGGCGAGTCCCGAACCGAAGAATGAACGTTATGGGGACCACCTGTCGTTGGGTTGATATTCAAAACCTCAGTCAGAGGAGAGGCGGGGTAGATCGGATGAGACTCGGCGCAAACACAAGGTGTAGGGAGCCGCGTGATTTAATCGCCCTAAGGAAACTTGTCCGATGATTCAAATCAATATACAGTCCTTGTATAGCGAACGCACCGGTGTCAGGAAAGAGCTATAATGTGTGAAGTGTGCGGATTAAATTGGCACAGACTTTCCCGTTCCGCGTGATTGTAACTCAGATGGATTGAGGGATCTGGCACGTTATTGAGGACATTGAATTCGATCAGCGGACAACGATGACTAGGTGGTTCGCAAAGCGTTGATATATTCAGGCACAGAGTGTCGATGCAGAGAGTCGACATGTGGCGGGCTCGAAAGACGTTGGGTGCCAGACTGCGGAGGGGGCCAAGTAGAAACATCTGGTTTGTCCACCAGGGCTCAGTAAAGAACGAGATTCAAGAAACAGCGCCATCCAGAATCCAGAGGCAATTCTGCAGACTGCAATTGACCGCCGACAGCCAAGCAAAAGTGGCAGGAGAAGTTTGACTCGAGTTTTGAGCAAGCCAAAAAAAGAGAGGACGGAGGCGAGCCGCGAGAGTGGATGGAAAGGAGTGGAATTCGCGTGGCGAACAAAGCGGAGGAGGGAGAGCAACGGAACGGAACGCGGAGATAACGATCAAATACCGAGGTCACGAGAAATCAACAGGCCCCAAAGTGGCGCCACTTTTTTCACCCTCCTCCATAATGGATCCCAACGCCTCGCCATCTCCATCCCTCTGCCTCCGGTCGTTTTCGTCCCCACAGACTTCCGACTACGATCCAGTCTTCACCCGTCCTTGTGTTTGGCATCCATTATGCGGCATCCGTCCGAGTTCCTCAGTTCGTCAAGGCCACCCGACTTCCATCCACTCCCGCCCCCCACTCCACAACGGCCCCGGCGCTTTTGCCCGTACACCGTTTCCGTACAGAGTCCAACGCAAGCCCCGGGGCTTGCTACTGGCAGCGTGTACACGCCGTCTGCTCCCGGTGTGCCGGGCGCGGGCGGTGCCGCTCGCCCGCGGGGACCTCTTTTTCGTTCCATTTCGCGGCGCGCTGGCCCCAGTGCTAGCTTTTTACCGTTCCCGTGTGTGGTGCGCTCGCCGCTGCTGGTGCCGAGCGCCTGCCGGCGTGCGGGCGCCCATTTTATTATTATTATTGATTATATTATTACATTTGATCCACCCGCTGTTTTCTCTATTTTATTATTCCAATCAAAATTGATCCCAAATCACATCCGACCGACTTTGATGGCTTATTTGAAGCTCCGAACACATCAAAAATCAGTCCAAGGCCTCACCAATGTATGCCGAGAAGCCGCCAATGGCCTGGAGTGCTGGCCCAAAGATATCGCAATGCGTACCTGGACTATCACCCATAGATATCTAGATATGTCAACTTAATGAGCTGCTTCCTGGTAGCATGAGCTACGGGTCTATACCATCGAGCATCCGAATGAGGAACCCTCCTCAAAAATGCCAGCGAAGCGTAATCGCACTGCCTCGACTCCCACTCCTGCCACAAGCATGATGGCGCCGCCTCCCAAAAAGTCCCGACTGGCATCTCTAGGATCTGGTCCATATTTGTTTCTCAACTGATTTGTGTGATTCTAACGCTGTCGCGTCCCCTTCATGCAGGTGTCGGTGCCCCTGTGTCCATGTTTGGTATTGGTCCCCGCCAAGGGCCTCTAACGGTCTCCAAGCAAAAAATCATCACATTCGTCAAGATTACTGCTGTGACTGGCGATCTCAGCGGTGTTATCAAGCTCATCGACACAGAACAGACATTCCAAGGATCTATTACCGACACCCCCTTTACCAAAGGCCTCATGAAACAGGCACATGATGTACGCTTGATTTGTGTAGCCTGAGCCTTAAAGGAACTGATTGTTCGTGTAGCTCACGCTTGCATCCTCCCAAGACAGTCTCTTCGTTGCCAAACGCTTCTTTCGTCTCGAAGAGGATCCTTCCATCTCTGTCGATGTCAAGGACAATAATGCCGAAATTCGCAATGAAGCCGCCCGTCAGAGCAGCATGGCATGGTCCCTGAAGGCATTCTATAACTATATCCGGACACACGAAAAGGCAGACCAGATATCGATCTACGAACGTATGTCCTCCTGCTTCAGTACTTTGAATGCCTCATCTTCTCACTGCTTCCATTTATAGACCTTGCAGTGGCCGAAGTATTCATCGCTCGCGAGACCGGAACCCCATCTGTGGCCTCAGGAATCGACCGCGCTGTCACGCTGCATGACGATGAGGGCATGGAGTGGTTGGTGGAACCTCGGCGTGCTCAGGTTGTCACAAAGTTTTCCGGGACGATGAACCACCAGCAGAAGAAGAAGGATGTTCTCTACAACACAGTCTTCGCGTTCGCCCACTTTGCCTTTGGATTTGGAAACCGCAACATCGTTTTCACAGATATCCAAGGTATGCATGAGTCATTCACTGTGCTGGGCAAAGCTGACCTGCCTACAGGCACGCCCAGCATTGTCAATAACAAAATGGGCATGGTCCTCTTCGATGTGATGACGCACACGCCGGATGGGTGAGTCTCTCCCTGTAGCAGGCATCGTGTACTCATGCCCGCTACAGCCTTTCTGGGGTTGGTGATTGCGGCGAGGACGGTATTGCAGCATTCACCGAGCAGCACGTATGCAATAGTCTCTGCCTCGCACTTGAGCTGGATACAAGCTACCCGATGGAAATTGACGAAGAGCAAGAGGTCCCTGCGGGTTTGGTAAATTACAGGTCAGATTCAGAGGAGGAGAAGTAATACTTAAGCTACTTAGTTGTCTATCCAATGATGCTTACTTGCTTGCTGTATGAATACATTGGACCTCGTTTCTAGATGACTTCATACCGGGTATCTCTGGCAAAAGAATACGCAGTTCATTGGCAACAAAAAGGAGAGTGACAATACAACTTGAAGGGCAGGATAAATGTGTTGACTACATGAAGGCTTGAACCAGCAGTCCCCCGTGCCAACCTTTTTCAGAGTTGACGCAGGCAGCTTAAACCTCTAAGCCACAGCAGATATGGTAAACTTGGCCATTAGAAATATTGTACATACATACCTAGGGGGAAGAAGACTTGTCTGTACGGTGCACTTCGGACTCAAGGGCACCGGGTGTGTAGATAGATAATGGACAAGTCACCATTACCAGCAGTTACTTTCGCTATTTAGCTACATCATTTGAAAATGGCCACGGCCGGGACTCGAACATACGGCTTTTTATTTTCAAAACGAACCTGATCGATCTCGCCTACCGTAGTCAGTCGAAGAGCACCGCATCACAGCGCTAAACAAACGCGTCGCGTGAAAATGGAAATCTTCTTCCTATTAATGTCTACAGTCTAATACTACAATTAAATCCTGATACTAAGGGTAACGCGTGGCATATCTACTACTCGTCAACGTCCAAATCGAGGGCTCGTACCCAGTCGTTGGCGATTTGGCCTGGTCCAAATCGCCATTGGACTCGGGTATTGTGACCGCCACTGGCAGGGTGAACGCGGCAGGTGGGAGAACAGTGACGAACTGGAGCGAAGGGGTAGCATTCAAGCGTCTCCTCCTCCGACGCAAAAACCAGAATACCCCTGCACCAAGGAGGAGTAGGAATACGAGCCCGCCCAGAACGCCACCTGCTATCTCCCCGGCATGAGATTGTGATCCTCCTCGCTGAACTGGCTGGCTTGTTTCGCCAGCATTATCCTGCGCCGCCGCTTGTGTGCTCGTGGGAGTCGAGTCGATAGCAGAGGCAGAGGGGATACCAGGCGACCCCGTCTCGCTAGGCAAGACGGTAATCTCTCTGGTGCCAGTGATCGCAGTGGTGGAGCTCGAACTCGACGGCGCGACAGAGATCCTTGTCCAAGCGGGTGGAGGTGGGGGAAATGGAATGGTCCTGGAAGTTGGCTGGTTTGCGGCTGGCTCGTCCTCAGAATCGTCCTCGGAATGCTCGTCAGTTCCTCCATTGTTAAGAGGGGCCGTTATGGGCGGAGGAGGGACGTCAACCTGAACAAAAGTCTATCTGTCATCTGCTCGCTGAGGACAGTTTCGGTGCGCACCACAAGAGCTCTCCGTCGTACAATTGGAAAAGAAAGCGGGGGCATTGTGTCCAGCACAGTAACAAAGTGAGAAGGGTGGAAGTGGCGAGACTTGAAAGAGCCTGGACGAGTCTCCACTGGAACTGGAAGTAGCCATTCCGTTGCCACTGCGCTTGCGACGATCGGCCACACTCCGCTGGCTCCTAGTCGGCTGTACAGCCGCGATCGCTATGACGGTGAAACTTCAAGAGACGCGACGCGTAACAGCACACAAGTAGGAGCTGCGTAGGAGCTGCAAACGCGTGCCAGTGGATTCGGAGGTGCCGGTGAGCTGCAGACTGACACAGTGTGCGCGTTGAGATCAAGTTGTGATGATTGACCTCCTGATCATGACGCCCATGTTGAATCGCCGAACCAATGCTCTTTGTCTACCAATCCTTCAAGCCAGACGCTTATTCGACGACAGAAAAACGATTGGCAATTCTTTGGCAACCTCTCTAGTAAAAATCAAGATACTAAGATTAAGACTTCTGCTACGGCTCTCCCTGTATCTAATTGCCATGATACTGCCTCTCACCGATTCTCCAGCTTGACCCACTCCTCCACTGGACTTCAAGTTCGCTATATTCGCATTATTCAAACGCCCCTGGTCAACGCCTGAGCAAGAATTTTGTGGTGGAATACGTCGATGGGCCTCTCAAAGGTGAAGGTTTACTGAAAAAACATTCGCACAACGAATCGAATTCCTTGGTCCTTGGATTTCCTGGGTGCGCATCTCCACTCGCGGATATCCATCTTGCGCGAGGTCGTCTGCTTCGGCGCCAATAGCATTCGATTCGGGAGCTCACCATTGAATGTAAACCCGCAGACATGCGTCCAGTTGCTCCTGCTCGTTCCCAACTACCTCTTTGCGCCTTTTGGACCCCCTTGAACCTCTCCGCTCTCCTTCGAGGACTTCACTCACGTACGGTGGATTTATTTTAAAAAGACAATATATTTGGTGGAAACAAGGGAAACTAAAGACACGCTAACGGAAGTCCAACTTCAGGTCGTCTGCTTGAGAAACTTGAAGCAGGTTAGATGTCTCGAGGACATTCAACGTGGGACGCTCACTCACCATTGGATATAGATGCCCCAGCCACGCGCTCAATTATTTCTCCTTGTCCCTCACTACCTCCTTTCACCTCCCCACCTCCGTTTCTGTGGACCTTGTTGTTGGCTCTTTGGGGCATTCTGCGGGTCTTTCTGGCCTCGCTGGCCTTGATCTCGCTGCGCAACCCTGCCAGGTGGCGACGGAGGAACCCCGACAACGCCTCGGGCACTACTAACAAGATCTCGAGCACCCAAGAAATGAAACCGTGGTCCCATTGACGGTATTCCAGTCCGATTGCGGGGAGAATCGAGTTCCACACCGCGATGAAGACGAGGGTGAAGATCGGCACGATGATATAGTGTTACTTCAATGGCTCGATCCATGGACTCCGGACAGACGGGTGGTTTTTAGTACTTAGTCCGGTTGCAACTGTGAAAGTAACTTTCCGAATATTAGCAATATGGCAATTAGAGTCCCGGGTTCCAGGAATTCAGATGTAGTGTCGAGTAGAGCGCTCAAGTAGAGTGCGATGAATCCAGTGGCGAATAGGCCGAGCCCTGAATAGACAAGGGTCTGACCCTGCAGCTCGGAGCGCACAAGACATGCACCGGCGATGAGGCATATGGCGAGAGTGTACTGCGTGAGAACAATGATTCTGTGTGCTACCAGAGAGCGGCCGTGGTGGCGATCCATGGTGGTTGGAGGAGAAAAGGTTGCTTAGGGGTGTCTCAATTTCTGTGTGAATGTCTGAAATTTGAATCAACTTCCTAATATAGCTGCGGGGCCAATTACAGCCACATTGCATCAAGCCTTTGAATCTTGATCTCAACCATCATCTTCGATCGCAGAGTTTTGCGCGCCATGAAATTACTCGGTATTGGGCGCTTGGCGCGTTGGCAATGGACGATCACGGTCGCGAAAAGATATTCGGTCGAAGCCTGAAGGTTACCAATTTAAGTTCGAGGCAAGTTCGAGGTGCTTTGTTGTCCCTTCGAGTAGATATTTGACTGACGGAAAGCTCAGCGGCGTACTTGATCCAAGGATTGGCGGAGTCTCGCTAACGCGCTAAGGTCGTGTCTAGGAGCAATGCAAAAAAAGCCTCGTCCGTCAAATCCGCGCTCGTCCACTGCTGGACATGCACTGCTTAAATTCATTGCGCAGCCGACCGAATATCAGAAGTATCCAAAAGATGCAACTCTAAATTGCAGATAACAGTTCGATAAAAACCAACACAACGCGACAGCAAACAGTATTAGTATAGGAAGGAAGGACTCTCCGAATCACTGTGGCACCTTATGCCCTGATTCCTCCGGTAACTTCTTCGGTGCTGACGTCTTTGGAGTCTGCACGCTTTTACGCCAATTCTTGAAGTTCCTCAGTAACTCGGGGCTCGCAGCGAGAGCCTCCAATTTGGCTTTGACTTCGACCTTCAGCGACTCTTGATCCTCGCGAAGTCGAACCAGGACGGTCGCAAGGTGCAATACATCAATCGGGGAGGAAAGATTGAATGTCACCACGTCCCTCTCGAATATAAAAACCTTCTACGAGGCACCTATTCAGCGGAAACAATACTCGTGCAGGTTCAGACATACCTTCGTTTCGCTGGATTTACAACCTGCAATGAGCGCTCCTTGCGACCCAGACGTGACAAGACAGTAGAATGCCCTGTCTGTGATGCCCATCTGGAAGTAATACATGATCATGGAGACAAGGTATAAGCGGGCTTGATTCAACGCAGCACCCGCATCCTTGTCATGGACCTTCTTGTATTCCGCCAGAACATGGGGGAGGATGATGGTCTTTGTTTTATTAAAGTTGGTTGGGGGGCTGGAGATGATGGGTGGTTTTAACTCAGAAGTTATGGTTGTTTTTCGAAACGGGTTCTCGACGGCATATTTGAGATCAGCCGCGGTGGTTCCTTTGTTTGATTTTGCCAGAACTGCGGCAGGGGAAGCAGTGGGTGCTCTTGCCTGCAGCGCCGGCGCCGACTGATTCTCATCCACCTTCGACTCGGAAATCTCGTTGTCGTAGGCATCCACGAAGAAAGAGACGTCGTCAACATACTCCACTGGGAAGTTCCCAATTGGGATGGCGGCAACCAAAACTCCATCGCATATCCCATCCCGCGGTTCTTGTATATCGTGTTTTAGAAGATGCTCGTTGATCTGCAACTCCGGAGTTGATTCAGTGAATTTCCTCCAGGATATTTCTAGATCAGTTGCCTGTGAAAGCACTTTGGAAGCCAGGCTGATCGCCTCTACATTGCTACCAGCCGATGCCACTTCCGAAACGCAAATCTTGACGTAGTACTGGAATTCTTGATGGTAAGGTCGTATGACATCTTTCCCCTGCATTATATCATCGACGAGAGGGTTTCTCGACAAGAAAACGGTTTTCTCAAACCTGCCAAAGGGGTGAGATGTGAATTCCGCCAAGTCGACACGGTCCTTACATTGCCAGAGCCGAGATTATTTCCTCTTTGGAACCATAAAACACGCGCAGCATAGCATCCCAGTCGAGACGCCACTCCGCCTCTTTGAGGTTGAGACCCTGTTTCCGGTGCAAGAGCGTATAAGCCCCGGCGCTTGCATAGAAGGCATAAGACAGGTGCGCCTCGATAAATGCTGTATACTCTGCGCTCAATTCCGGCAGTTGAGACGATGTCTCCGAACTCTTCCTCTCCCTTGCTTGCTTGAGCATGTGATCCAGAAACGGCTTCACAGCAAGATCGACAGTCGGGGAGTTCTGTGAAACTTTGAGCAAATCGGAAATGCGGATGGTGGATTACTTTACATTATCCCACTTGGAAAGCCAATTGAACTTGCACATCTCGCGTACGTCTCTCACGACTTTATTGACCTTCTCAAACGCGTCCAAGTCGTGTTCTACTAGACAAAGCCGGTGCGAGTTTCGATCAAACAACCAGGAGAGGGCATCAGCTCCTCCCCCAGGGCGGAAACCTTCGGGAGCCAACCCTCCAAAACTAGAACAAAGTTGAGCAGTAGGTTTCGACAATGTTTAGCACCCACCTGGAGTTATTCCTGTATTTGATCTCGAGGGAACGCGCCTTCTTCTGAGACCCTGCGGATTCAGGTGCCAACGAAGACCTAGACGGAGCGACACCATTGTCAATGGCGAACAAAGAAACAAAATAAGGAAAACGACCGACATGTCTTCAAGTGATTCTTCGCTGAAGTCGAAACGAGAGAAGTCGTTGGGGTGTTGAAGATGAGGGACATCGACATTAGATGCCCTTTTATACACCGTTGAATGAGTGGCCACGGTGTTATGCAGGGTCTCGACTCACAAATAAACTCCGCGGACCCACTGTTCCACGCGGTTTCTAAAAGTCCCCGGGTCTTGTGTCTTGGGGTTATCTGCGCGCCAATCTAGCTTGTTGTTTTCGGACAAAGGCGATCCACGCTGAGCCACGTTCGCGAAGCGAGTTGACAGATTGAGAACAAACTGTGCGAACCGGAGGCTTGAATGTAGGTCGGAAAAACGGAATGAACAGACAGTGTTTTCTTCTGGGTTCGCAGAAGCGACGTGAAGAATTTTCTGGTACAATCAGAGAGTCAGAAAGACGCACGGAGTGAACCAACATTTACCCACCGTATCTGGATCTACCCACGACAGAAATAATGTGGCCACATGGCCTGCTGGAGACAATAGGAAGCCCAGAACTGGTTCCGCAATCCCCCACACATAACGTTGATACGCCGCACTCGACATGAGGTCGTCGATATTTTCTTGATTCGCGACGCAGAGGAACGGAAGGGCCGCACACGTGTGTTTTCCACAACCCGGTAGGATGTGGCCATCGGTGGAAACGTTGATCGAGGGTGGTGGTGGCAGAAGAGCGATTTTGAAGCCGAACGCGTTGCGGGTGTAACCTTCGGAACTAGAGCCCGAGTCCACTCGCGTTGGGTACGAGGTTTCAGCCGAGGTTTCTGCTGTATCCTCTTCCTCTTCGTCAACCTCCATGGATTTATTTGAGCTCTGCTCCTGCTCGGGATTTTCCATTATGTGACAAGCGAGAAAGAGGGCTTGTCCGTCGAATCCGTGCTCGTCAACTGCAGTACGCGGACGCACAAATGTAGCATCAGTTCTGAAACGAGTTCAGCTCGTTCAGTCATGTGGTAGAATTAGCGCACAGGAAAACAGCGTCCTTCGAGCACGCATAAGCCAATCCACGGATAAAAACTTTGGCGGCGGAGCCCGAGGGACGACCGGATGACATGGCGGCTACAGTATACAGAATGAGACCCAAAACATCCCCAAGGTGGGGTTTCTGTGTATCAGGCTCAGAATGCTGCGTCGGTAAATCACAAGAATTGAGGTCGTCCAGTAATGAACGCAGAGCTTGAGGAAATGGTCCGATCCAACCATCCAGTTGGCAGAGACAGAGGCTGGGATAAAAGAGCGTAGATTTTTAGAACTTCGAGCGGCCAGGGGTATGCCGCGTCCAACAACGAATGGAACTGGACCGGCAACATGAGGGGCGGGAACAAGAGGTGATTTATGCCGATCAACATCACACCGCTCCGAGTCCATCTTATGTAACGTTGACAACAAATCAAGCGCTTATAAGCGCTCAGAGTCAACGTTCAACGTTCATCCCAAGTATAAAAAACTCATTTCGCCAACAAGGTTCGCTGAGGACAATGGCAAGCCTTGGGGAAGCCCATTATGTGGTCGAAGTGTTGTGATCAGGTTGTGATTCCCATCATCACCTCTTGATTCTGACGCCCATGTTGGAAATATTGGAACTACTCTCAATCCTCTGCATCTACGGTTAATCTTCATTCATGCTTCATTCCGGATATACTCGGGGACAGTCAAAACGATTGGTGAGGACGCCAACCTTTCCAGTAACAATCAAGATAAGGTAGACGCAATACATCTTCGGTTGCCCCACGTGCATGCATCCAATAAGGAAATTTCCACCTCTCGCACATTTTTGCCTGCTTTTGAGCATTCCACAACACAAAATGAAATCGGCCTCCAAGGGTTCACTGTTTCATTGGGTACTAGCTGACATCCTCAAATTTCTTCTCATTTTTATAGGGCAAATTTGGAGGGACTCGTTCCATCTGATGTGGCTGATGAGTATTTTGGAACTCCTCCCTCATTTAGACTCAAATTCCCGAGAAAAATTATGAACCCTCTTCAAGGGATTTAGAGAAGTTCTGTCGTGTCGGCCGATTTTACCAAACACATTTTGCGGAGTTGCCCAAACTTCGAGCAATAATTTATTCCTTATTGAGCGGCATCACGTGGGGCAACCGAAGATGTATTGCGTCTACCTTACAAGTCCCCAGCCCTTACGACTCCTTCTGCTTCGGTTCTGCCTGTACTTGATTGAGGCGGCACTGCATTTCGACAATTCGCTGGAGTTCAAGTTGTCGATAGTCACATTCTTGAATCGCCCCTGGTCCTCGCGAAGTCGGAGTGGGATCGTGGCAAAGTGGTGGGAGATGTACTTAAACAGGCCTCCGAGTCGAATTCCTTGGAATTTCTGGGTGCGCATCTCCACTTGCGGATATCCATCCTGCGTGGGGTCCTCTGCTTCAGGCCATCAGGAAAACTGGAGAAGTTGCTATGGCACTATGCAGCACTGCATAGTGCTGCATAGTGCTGCATAGTGCTATGCAGCGTCTCCAGTTTTCCTGATGGCACTTGAACTAGATATGCCAGCATTCGATTCGGGATGACCCCCATTGAATGTAAACACCAGACTTGTGTTCAGTTGCTCCTGCTCGTTCCTCGCTCACTATGTACCTCCTTTTAGACCTTGCTGGCTCCTTGAACCTCTCCGTTATCCTCGAGGACCTCACTCACGTGTGGTGGATTTATTTCAAAAGACCTTATAAGTATGGAGTGAAAACAATAGAAACTAAAGACACGCTAAACACGGAACTCCAGCTTCAGGCCGTCTCCTTGAGAAACTTGAAGCAGGTTAGACGTCTCGAGGCCATTCAAATTGGGACGCTCACCATTGGATATATATGCCCCAGACTCATGCTTGATTATTTCTCCTTGCCCCTCACTCAGACCTCCTTTCACTTCGCCACCTCCGTCCTCGGTGACCTTTTTACTGGCTCTTTGGGCCATTCTGTTGGCCTTTCTGGCCTCGCTGGTCCTCAGTCTCGCTCCGCAACCTTGCGATGTGGGGACGGAGGAACGCCGACGACGCCTCGAGGAGTGCCAACAAGATCTCGAGCACCTAACAAATGAAACCGTGGTTCCATCGACGGTGTTCGAGCCCTATTGCGGGTAGAATCGAGTTCCAGACCGCTATGAAGACGAGGACGAAGATCGGTGCAAAGAAATAGCCTTAATTCCACCCTTCGATCCACGGAGTCTCATCAGTTGGGTGACCTGCAGGCGTTTTTAGCGTTGAAGTTGAGGACTGAAATTAACTTATGTCCCAAGGACGAGCAATATGATAATCAGAGTCCCGGGTTCCAAGCCTTCAGGTGTAGTGTCGGCTAGGGCACTCAAGTAGAGTGCGAAGAAGCTAGCGGCAAAGAAGCCGAGCCCTGAATTGACGAGGGTCTAACCGTGCAGCCAGATGCTTATAATAGCTGCGCCTCAGATGAGGCATTCAGAGAGAAAGTAATGCGCGAGGAGGATGGTTCTGTGTATTGTCCGAGAGCGGCCGTGGCGGCGGTCCATGACGGTTTGAGGAGAGAGGCTACTTAGGGGTGTTTCATTTTGTGTGCGAATGTCTGAGCAACTTCCTAATAAGTATGGCTGGGGGCCAAGTACAACCACATTGCCCTTCGATGTTTTGGGCGCCATGAAATAACTCGCTCTTGGGCGATTGGCAGGCTGACAATGGACGATCACGGTCGCGGAAGATCGCAACATTGGCCCAAAATTAAGGTTAACTCGGCAAAGCTAGCTTGATTGAAAGATACTGTCATGGATTCAGAAGCTTCCCACTGATCAGAAATTGGGAGAGCTATCATTTCTTTCGGTCTGGATAACCGCACCAGCTCACAAACCCACCAGTTCGAGGTACTGCGAATCATTCCATTTGGCTAGTGCTAGTACTAGGACGAGTTCAGCCTCAGCATAAGCGCCTCAGCCTGGAGCAAGTTCAAAATATCTCAATGGACCACAACTACTGAGTCGCAATATCCAGCACCTCGGGAAAAACTTTGCCCCACACTTGAACCATTTCTTTCCACACCTGCTCTTCCGTGCGGAACCCTGCTTCGGTAAGAGTCCAAGCCGGCGGTCTTTACATATTCAGATGAGAGAATGAAGGGTATGCGACCACGCACTTGTACTCTTTACACGAGGAGATGAAAGCGCCGGCCGCAGTGTTGCTGAGGACACTGTAGAGCAAGTTGAGGGCTCCCTTGCTACTCGACCAAGCAATGAACCGGATCAAAGAACTGGAAGATGGAGTCACTTTCGGTATGTATCCCTGCGGGCGTTTGAAAATACTTACTGCACGAAGCTGGAGAGACCGAGGTCTCGACCTAATTCCGAATAACAGAAACCTGGGTCTACAACGCTGCGAACGTTTTCAGAAAATTCTCTGTGGGACCGGCAAAGGTACGCACTTGACGACGACACCATTCGCTTGCGGCAATTTCGCGATTTTGCGGGCAAGGAAGAGATCAAAGAGCTTGGAAGTAGGGTATCGGTCCATACTATCGAATTCGGCCTCGATATTCATGGCTTGCAGGATATCTGGCTTGGACATGTCGGTGAACTTGGCAAGGAACATGCCTGTAGAAGAGGTCATTTGCAATCATTGAACGGGAGGAGATGTCGAACCCGCAGAGCCAGTAAAGGTGAGGTGTGGCGCCATTGCAAAAGCGGGAGGAGCTGGGAGCTTCGCAGTGCTCTGAAGCAGCGGCAATAACAACACTCCGAGTAGACCTGTCGCGAGAGCATTGACTTGCAGACTGTAGGAGTAAGAATAGCATCCCAAAGAAAAATAATAGGGGGAACCGGCGCACATTCTCTCCCAACCGTCGGGAGTCACACCCCACGACCATATGTTAATCCCTGCATTCAAAACGGCGCCATCCAGACGTTCGAGGGTGGTATTTGCACGATCCGCAAAGCTCTTGACGCTCTCGAACTTCTCCATGTCAAGCGGCCAGACCTCCAGCACCCCCGTGAAGCCTGTCTGGGCAATAACCTCCGTCTTTGCTGTCTCCCCTTTGACGACATTACGGACGGCAAGGATGAGTCGAGTCGGGTTCCGACGCGCAAGATGAACGGCAAGGGCGAGGCCGAGTCCGGTGTTGCTGCCAGTAACAATGAAAGTACGACCAGTGAGGTCGGCCTGCGTCTCCGGTACTTTGGCGACAAAGTGGTTGAGGAGTAAGGAGTACATTGATATTATGCCGCTGCACTGGATCACGCTATAAACTATGTAGTGTGCCGAGTGCCGCCCCTGACGAAGGCAAGCGGTCATCGCTGCCCGGTCATCCCATATGAAATCTCTGTGCCCCATGGGGAGCGTATGTCTTATCTGCCGCCGTTTCACAATTTACCCGGAAGTCTGGCCGCGCCACTGATGCGTACAGTCTCCCCATTCACATACGGACACTCCAAAATCCATCTAACCGTCTGCGCAAATTCGTGTGGCTGGCCGAACCGACGTGGATATGCAATTCCCTCGTCCGTGAGACTCTGACGCGTCTTCTCCGGTATCGTATCCGTCATATTGGTCTTGAAAGCACTCGGTGCGATCGTCACGACGCGGACCCCATGCCGCGCGAGGTCTCGTGCCATCGGAAGTGCCATGGAGCGGAGCGCGCCTTTTGAAGCAGCGTATGCAGTCTGTCCGGGATGACCTTCGAACTGCAAGTAGAATTGAATACATCAGCGACTGGCTCGTTTAAGAAATCTGACCGCTGCTGCACTGGCGACGAGAACCACTACGCCACGTTCGCCGTCGGGGCCCTCCTCCGGAGAGATCTTGACGAGATGGGCGAGGGCCAAGCGCGTCAGGTTGAATGACCCGGTTAGATTTACGGAAAGCACCAAGTCCCAGACGTCGAGCGAGTGAGGCTCGTTGCGGTGGTTAATCACTTTGGCGTAGGGGCCTACACCGGCACAGTTGATGACGCCGCCCAGCGGTGCGGATGTAGATGCGGTCCATTCGACTGTTCCATTCACTGCACGCTCAATGTCCGGGAGCTTGGTGATGTCGATTTGGAAGAATTTGGTACGGGAGGCGGGGAGATCGGAGGGAGGAGGAGTGCGGTCTAGTATAGACACATACGCGTCTGCAGCGAGGAGATCTTGTACCGTCGCGAGTCCCAGTCCGGAAGATCTGTGCACAGTTATCAGGACCAGTCATGGCGCCAAGAGAGGTACACGAACCCACCAGAGACGATGAAGGTGCGACCAGAAATCTTCATGCTGAAGCTGGCGAAGGAAGAAGAGAAAGGAGCAGAAGGGAGCAGATTCGGCTAGTGGGTAGCGGCAGATCATTGGAAATGAGCCACGCGGGAATCAGTCGCGATTCATTTTCCCCGCCCGGGGCCGGCCTTCCGTTCTGAGCACCATAGTAAACGATTCACGTCCCACTCAGTACATACTCCAAGGTCGAATTGTCAAGAGGCCCAGGCGCATTCGAACGAACTGGAGTCCTTCGCGAGTCTGGCCCAAGATCTCCCAGAAGTCCCTTGAATCGACGAAGTACAAGTGAATCCAATGAGTTTGAAGAGGTTTGAAGTCGTCGAGAGGCACGTCGCGTTTGCGTCGCGTGACGGCGTTGAATGTATGAAGGTCCTTGTTGGACAAAAGGGTTTTCGTGCGTTTGATCCCGTCAGTTTCATCACGATCTACATGGATCAGTGTGTATTTACATGGAAGTCAAAACTTGACATATATCTTCATCCATTTACGTCGATGTCCATCTTCCTCTTGCTCTTCTCCCTTCGATATATGAAGATATACGCTGAGGAGGATCACAAACATGCTTCCCATCCATCTGTGGATATCTCTGGACATCTGCGTAGATCCTGGGACCCGCCAATCTTGCCTTGTCTCTCTGCAGATGTATGGCAATCCACCGCAACAAAATCACGAACCACAAGAAAATGAACCCTTCCATTTACAAATATCTTCTCTACTACGCCTTACTTGCTTCCGCGGGATTCTCTGGAATCCGTACCTTACCGCAACCCATACGGAAGCATTCCAGAGCACAAGTACTTTCTTGGCACGGGCAAAGAATCACTGTATCTTGGTTACCATCTGGCAGTTCATCAAAAGAAGGCTTTATTGCGCCTTATCGCGCCACTGATGCGCACAAGGTGAGCATCAAGCGCACCATTCCAGCACAGTCCGCATCAAAAGGAAGCCATCATCCCCGTTTTTGACTCGATTAGGATCGTCGTCCGGCTCTGAGCAAACTGATATTATACTTGTTGCACAACTTTTTGACTCGTCTTCGTTTCTCCCACTTCGCGTCACCTCCCTTCTGCCCACTTCGCGTTTCCTCCAAAATGTGCGGACTCACCAACCGTTTTTCCTGTGTGGCCTGCTCTGCCGCTGGCAACACGTGTGCTGCCTTTTACGTTGTTGACATTGACCCTCGCACCGGCGGGGAAATGCCGCGGATGGTGAGCATCATCCACATTTTCTCCTCCCTGACTCGAGCTCATGAGCGCATAGACACCCACCTCTTGAGAAGAACTTTGCACGGGTTGCCGGCACACGTGGGCTTCTCACGAGAGCCATGGGTGCAACAACGCCGCCCATCCGGGATACCACTTCCGCAAAGGTGGATATGCGCCCAGCCACTGCGGGGGATTTTACTCGGTACGTGGCACTTTGCCTTTTCAATTTTCTCCCGCTTACACACTCCTTCAGGCTGGCCCCGCACTCACGCACACTGCCATATGTGAGTGCGGCGCTCCATGGGGTGCTCATGCACCGCTACCTGACCCCGGGTACCCACCGACTTTAATGTGCGTTGTCATAAAATACGAGATTCCTTTTTTTGACCTACATGCAGCGCTACTACCGCATCTGCACCCCCTGTCACTCCCTCTTTCTCCATCTCATCGCCAGGCCCATCCCTCTCCACCTCTGCCCTTAACCCACCAGTTTCTGCATTTGGCGGGCTCCCGGTGACGGTGCAGGGGAGCACCAACGATCGCCGCATGGACAGCGCCCAGCGGACCCTCCACACCGGCTCATCACCATCCCGCGGGCGTGGGAGAAATTCCTTCCCGGGCGCTGCTTCCACATCGCGCCCTTTTTCCAATGACGTTGTCGTCCGAGTGGCCATGTATCCATATGTGGTGAGTGTTGATTCTATCTGTGACCATACGTCTCGGTGATGCTATTGCGTGTAGGTCCGTGGGTCCTTTGAGACCCCGTCGCATCCCTCTCGCCGACTGACTGTTCGCAACGACCAACTCCTCGATCTCCTCACTCTCCTCGACGACCACCATCTCATTCTCGACATCAGGTTCCCGCGGAATGGTGTGGCCTCGCCGACTGCCATCACGGCAGCGTTGACGACAGCTCTCGCCACCAACAACCTCCTTCTTCCCCCGTCCCCTCATGCAATGGCCTCGTCTGTTGCCGCCGGCCAGCTGCACAAGCAACCTTTCGTCTTGCTGTCCCCAACCCGGCGTACAGTCACCTTCACCTTCAACGAGCACCCGAAGATCAACGACAACAACTTTGGGTTCGCGGAGATCGAGAAGCTGAACAAAAATCTTCCCAACCCAGAACCATCGGCGGGGAAGCCCAAGCCCTTCGTTATAGTAGGTGAGCGTCGTTATCACGGTTTTGGTCGTTCTGCCACTGATATGTTGGACTAGCTCCCAAGTACGGAAATATCCGGGGTCCCATCGACAGCCAGCACTTTGCAAGCCAGGCTCTCCCCTCCAGAGTCCTCTCCCTGCCGCACATCTGCTTTGCAGAGCGCGTTCTTGCGGGATTCTTTGAGAATCTGGACCCCCGATGCTATGAAGGCTTTTGTCCGGAGGTTTGCGTGCTTCTAGTTGTTGCCTATTGTCCTCACCGTCTTTTGTAGGATCCACCGAGTGTTCCCCTTCCCGCGGCCACGTCATCGGGGTTGATCAGACGGCGTTCCCCATCTGAGGTGCGTTTCTTCGTTTACCCGGCTTCAATCGTTAATTGTTGGCAGTCCTCTCCCGAGCGCCGCATCCGGCAGCGTCAATCCGAGCCGAGCCCACCCCAAACGGTTCGTCCTTCTCCTCATGTGTCCGCTTGACTCAACAACTATCTAGGCTGTGTCGATTCTTCCGGCCGATGTTTCGGTATGCGCTTCTCTTTGGTCGTGGTCATGGAGCTAACAGGTTATCAGGTGCCCCAGCCTCCTTCTCCCGGCCCAGCATTCCGTATGCTGCCGCCTCCGCCTCTGCCCATTTATCCAGTGCTGCGACTGCAAGACGTAGGTCCGCTCGTCGTCGGGGACAACCTTGTGTCCACGTCAGACGTCTTTAGCTGGCAATGGACTCTCCAACGCTCTGCGGAGTCCATTGTCGAGGCTCACCCCCACCCGTTTATCATGCACGCTCGCAGCATTGATGATGGGGCCGCGGGCTTGTGGTGTCTTCTTCAGCACATGATACGGAGTCCAACAGTACCTTTCCCGCTCCCGGATGGAATCATCATGTGCGACTATCCAGAATCGATTGCGCAACTCTTTCGATCCAATCGTACTATGAGAGTGTACGTGCCCAATGTGTTTCCCCTTTTATCTTCTGACTTGTCTCACAGGGGTACCCGGGTCTTGCACAATGGCAACACCGGTGCCCTTTCCATCGGTCCTGGACCCGAGCGAGCCGTCTACCGGAAGGCCGTCGAGCTCGCCGTGACCGATCACCACTACTGGGCTGCTGCATCCACCGGCATGTACGTCCCGGTTTTTTCCATCGCGCCCGTCGAGATTCCCGAGCGCTGCATCGCCTTCACTGCCTATGGCACTCTGCTCGCTCTCCACTGCTATTACCTTGGACAGGCGCCACTGCCTGTGAGCATCTGGATACTCGTTGCGCTTACTTCGGGCCGGGAGGGAATGCTCATCCCGACCAATGTCCTCGCGGCCCTTGACCCTGACGCCTTTACCGTGCTTGCGCCTTGGCTGACGCTATCCCCGAACGATCCCATTCCTACCGACATCTTTCACCCACTGGTCCAGTTCCTCATCAACGTCGTTGAGATTCAGGTGCTTCATTTTCCAATTACATATCTATCGCTGGCGCTCATCGTTTCATTTCGCAGCCTTCCAACATCACGAGCCCGAGAACCGCAGCTGTCCACGATGAGTGGACCAGAACATTCATGATCAAAGTTCTGCTCACATGGACAGTGGAGTTCTTCGGTACGCCGGAGTACCTTGCACTCCAGCGGGGGTGGAATCGCACCGTGGGCAACACATCTGTCGTCGAGGTTTGTCCTTCCCTCTCCAATCATTTTTTCTCCTCACTCACTGAGCCTTTAGGCCCTTGTGCGACATCAGCCGGCACTCTCCATGCTTGCGTGTCTGTATGACCGCAAGGTTCGTAACCTTGCTGATGTTGTTGATCACCTGGAGCACAAGGTTGTTCGCGCTGCCGATGATGAGACCACACCCTGCTTCTCCGCCCTCTTCTTCCTCTCCGTTGAACGTTACCTCCATGGTGCTGGCCATCCCCTTGAGCTGAGAGGTGGTGTCGTTGCGAACGACGAGTGGGATTCTCGACATGGCGACCCTCTCTTCCGTGCAGCTCTCCTGCTTGAGGCGTGTACGGACAGCAGCCTTCGTCCTGCCAGCCAAAATTGGCGTATCATGGTACGTCATTGGCAGCTCTTAATATTGTTTGTTCACTGAGATATCTGCAGTTCCATGTGGCGAGCACGACTGAGTCGTCGAATGGGGTGCAGCTCATTAAGTTGACATATCTAGATATCTATGGGTGATAGTCCAGGTACGCATTGCGATATCTTTGGGCCAGCACTCCAGGCCATTGGCGGCTTCTCGGCATACATTGGTGAGGCCTTGGACTGATTTTTGATGTGTTCGGAGCTTCAAGTAAGCCATCAAAGTCGGTCGGATGTGATTTGGGATCAATTTTGATTGGAATAATAAAATAGAGAAAACAGCGGGTGGATCAAATGTAATAATATAATCAATAATAATAATAAAATGGGCGCCCGCACGCCGGCAGGCGCTCGGCACCAGCAGCGGCGAGCGCACCACACACGGGAACGGTAAAAAGCTAGCACTGGGGCCAGCGCGCCGCGAAATGGAACGAAAAAGAGGTCCCCGCGGGCGAGCGGCACCGCCCGCGCCCGGCACACCGGGAGCAGACGGCGTGTACACGCTGCCAGTAGCAAGCCCCGGGGCTTGCGTTGGACTCTGTACGGAAACGGTGTACGGGCAAAAGCGCCGGGGCCGTTGTGGAGTGGGGGGCGGGAGTGGATGGAAGTCGGGTGGCCTTGACGAACTGAGGAACTCGGACGGATGCCGCATAATGGATGCCAAACACAAGGACGGGTGAAGACTGGATCGTAGTCGGAAGTCTGTGGGGACGAAAACGACCGGAGGCAGAGGGATGGAGATGGCGAGGCGTTGGGATCCATTATGGAGGAGGGTGAAAAAAGTGGCGCCACTTTGGGGCCTGTTGATTTCTCGTGACCTCGGTATTTGATCGTTATCTCCGCGTTCCGTTCCGTTGCTCTCCCTCCTCCGCTTTGTTCGCCACGCGAATTCCACTCCTTTCCATCCACTCTCGCGGCTCGCCTCCGTCCTCTCTTTTTTTGGCTTGCTCAAAACTCGAGTCAAACTTCTCCTGCCACTTTTGCTTGGCTGTCGGCGGTCAATTGCAGTCTGCAGAATTGCCTCTGGATTCTGGATGGCGCTGTTTCTTGAATCTCGTTCTTTACTGAGCCCTGGTGGACAAACCAGATGTTTCTACTTGGCCCCCTCCGCAGTCTGGCACCCAACGTCTTTCGAGCCCGCCACATGTCGACTCTCTGCATCGACACTCTGTGCCTGAATATATCAACGCTTTGCGAACCACCTAGTCATCGTTGTCCGCTGATCGAATTCAATGTCCTCAATAACGTGCCAGATCCCTCAATCCATCTGAGTTACAATCACGCGGAACGGGAAAGTCTGTGCCAATTTAATCCGCACACTTCACACATTATAGCTCTTTCCTGACACCGGTGCGTTCGCTATACAAGGACTGTATATTGATTTGAATCATCGGACAAGTTTCCTTAGGGCGATTAAATCACGCGGCTCCCTACACCTTGTGTTTGCGCCGAGTCTCATCCGATCTACCCCGCCTCTCCTCTGACTGAGGTTTTGAATATCAACCCAACGACAGGTGGTCCCCATAACGTTCATTCTTCGGTTCGGGACTCGCCTGTGTCTGATTCAAACAAGCAACGGCTTTCTCGGTACTTGTCCCTCGCATCTCAGATCTCCCGACGTCGCTCGCCACGGACTTTTGGCCTGGAACGAAACGAAACGAACTGGCGGAGAAGCAATACAAGCTGGCGGCGAAACGATACAAACTGGCAGCATTACTCAAATCGGCGGCGTACACCCACTTCCTCATTCCCCCCTACAGGATGAATCACGAGAGCGAGGGAACATCCTGCAGACACCTTTCCGACCGCCGTCACTTTGCTATGAGGTTTTCGATGCGAGGAAGGTGGATTGACAATCGAGCGGATGAGTAGCGTGGTGTTTGACGCTGAACCCATTCACTTGTGTCCCGCAGCTCCCATTTGCGCTCGTCGTATGTGTGTGATGTCCTCTTCAAGTGTCTAGTACGACTGTTTCTGCCAATAGGATGCCGGATACCTTGGTAGGGGAGCTGGATGTGTGATTCCGAGGTATGTGTGCACGCCGTCGTGTCAATTGCAGCGTGGTTGTATAGTCAGTGCACGGCTGGTTTCATACATGCAGATTATGCCTGAATCGTATCATCATTCATTCTAGTCCGTTGAGGCATTTGTGAGAGGCGAAAACGCAAATCTGCAAGGAGACACCATTGTCCGAGAATCCCGGAGATCCGCACATGGAGACTCGTTTGCGATACTGAGATTGTTTCGGGACCCAGGGATCTATCTGGAGCATCTTAAGATCATTCTAAAGTGGTTTGAAAAAGGGGTAGGGTAGCAGATAGAGTGTACAGTGGTTAACGAGTCGAAATAAAATTTGATGTGTGAGAATCACACCAGCACCGACACTTTGGAGACACTTCTGGAGATCTAGGATTTTTCCGGGGTCGCATTAGAACATTCATTGACCATTTGAAAAGGATTTAGGAAGAGGGAGCCAGTGTGCATGGTGGAATGGGTCGAAAGTGCAATGAGAGTGGGGTGTGACTGACAAGTGATTGCCAGTTCAGGTTTTTCAATGAGAGCTCGATGTTGAGTTCGGTTACTTCCTCACCTCGTAAAAATGTGAAATTAATCCATCGAGTACCTATACCGTATAGTACCCCAGATACATGCTCAGATTGACCGAACTGTGTCCACAGCTCACAGGGAAAAAATCATTTGATGAGATAGCTAGTGGTGATTCCGTCATGTCAAATCTCTTTCCGCTAAATCGATGTTCGATCTTTCTTCTCAGCCGAGATTCAATCCCATTCGAGTAAATGGAGCATGGGGCAACCCATTCCGCGAAATACCGGAGGTCCTATGATCCAGGAACGCTGTCCACGGCGCAATCTTTCATTTTCAAATTATATTCACTTGCCTTTCCTCTGACGATTCCAGGAAGCCAGAAAAATTCTCCAAGACTCTTGTGACTCACCCAATACGTTAGGTACCAGTTGTCCACTCATGGCGCTCACAGAGGCTGAGATTTCGACTCCCCAAAGCCTGGTTACTCACGCAGCATCTTTTGCCAGCTAGAGCACAGATCAAGTCCCCAACTACGTCCTACTCGGCTTGAACTTCTCATAGCAGAGATTTGAATACTGGAATAGAGTCCAGAAAGCTCAGGAAATCTAGATTCAACTTCAAGTTACTGCCGTCTAAGATCCTTCAATTCATCTAAGAAAAGCTCGGATTAAGCAGAAGTTTGGAGTCGGCGTGTCGAAGGATGTAAGGCACTTGCTCATGTGCGCTTTGGGCATAAATGTCAGTAGAATGGATAGAAACACTGGCGTCTGCGGAGCCATGATCGTGTTGATTGAATCATGTGACCGCAAACGCCTCTGCCAGCACCGTCGTCCTTCTCAATCCTTCCACCTGGTCGACGACTAACATCGGCCTCACCTCGTCGACAACGTCTCCTGCACCTGTACGCCTGACGCCTGGCGCGATGATGGGATGAAAAACCGCATGGTGACGTGGCAATCGAGTGTGTCGTCCTACTCCACAGCCGATTCAAGACTGACCGTAGCTAGGTTCTCTGCATCTCTGCTCAAAGCCACACCCGACTGGGGCCTGTTAGCTCGCGCTGGAGCACCGAAACCCCGGCTGTCGGTGACATTGACGATGGCACATCGTATCACCCCACCTCGATGAAGTCACCGCAGTGACGACGAGACTCGCTGGCCCATCTGCGCTGCCTCCTCATCCCTTCTCGTCCTCCCACTACCCGTGCTCCCGGACGCACTTTATCCTTCCCCCGCCGTCGACAACGACAAGCTCTAACCCAGCCAGTAACAAGAATCACGCCGTTTGCTGGCAGCCCCCGTTTGACGACGCCAATACGCCATTCCTTCTCCCTGGCAGAGGCACCTCCCGGTCCCGTCGCTGGCCTTACCATCGCATGTGCATTGGGCCCATCAGGCCTTTGAGGTGTCCTCGAGTCCGCTCCCTCCTTTGCCACACCCCAGAAACCCTCTCTCCTCCCCCGATGGGTTTCTTCACTGTCTCGGCGTACACACACGCCGTCTTCTTCCCTCTCCAAGAAAGCACCATGTGCATAATTCCTGTAAGTAACGCTCTCTTTCTCTCTGACACCCTGATACTCACCCAACATTCTAGATACCCTGTATTTCCTCCCTGTGGAATTGCATTCGACCTCCCGCGCTCGGCACCCCATCTCAGCAGTCTCCGCGAATCGGACGGCATTTTCGACACGCTGATTCTCAGCCCCGCCTCGTAGACGCCTCCGTCCGTACTCGACATTCCCCCGTTTGATACACGCGGACCCTCCCCGAACGATCCGTGCCGGCCCCGTCGTCCCGCATAGGACAGATTCGACGGGCGGCATGGCGGCGGAGAGCGTGTGACGGCGGGGATCGTGTGTTGACAGAAAGGAGACGGAAACATGCGAGAGCAGTGGGAAGTGCACAGACGTCGGAGGTAGCGTGCGGTGGAGGAGATGCACGGGTGTGCTCGATGACGGCGGGGAGCGTGTGCAATCACTGCAATGACGGCAGGAGGATGAGGGCAGTGCGCGCGTGAGCGGAGAGGCCGAGATTAGCGGACCCGCTTTTGGTGAGCGCCGCCCGCTTTGCTTATTTTCAATAAGCACTGGCGGTGCTAATGCATATTGTGCGCGTACGACGAGGGCGGGGATCGTGTGCGAGAGCGCGAGCAGGCATCAACGCAACCGCTTTTGGCCAGCGCTCGCTGTGTCGCCCTTTTTTTTTTTGATTAGGCGCTGGCGGCCCTAATCTGTATTTCCGCGGTGATTTTGTGTAAGCACCTGCGGGCGCCAATTTCTAGTAGTATTTATTTAATGCACATTTTTTGCATCATTTTCCGTGCTTGAATGCCGAGAGTGCCGCTTTAGTTGAGCTTGCCGTGTGGTCAAACAATGGCATCGTGGGTGCCGGGATGCCGCTATTGACCCCCGGTTAATGAAAAAAGCCATTTAAATGAATATATGGGAGGCCCAAAGATATTGCAATATGTACCTTGGACCTGGCCAGTACATATCTGGATATGTACACATTATGAGGTGTGGGGTGAGAGTCATTTCTGAACTTGCAGGGATATCAGCTGACTTGCGCTCACAGACCAGCGCTCTTCGTCCTCTTCACTTCCATACCTATTCTCACGAGGTTGATGTTCGCATGACGGGGGAGCTTGAGGATTTGCTCGTACGTTCCTGTCATTACTCCCGGACGGATGATTTGGCATACACGACGGAGTTTGATCTGTGGTTGCACGCGCAACTGTTGGCTAGGGACCATAACACCATATAGATATAGTAGTCTTTCCTAGATAGTACGGTTGCCAAAAGGGCGATCAAAAAAACTTGCTTTTATCCACTTGTAGTCGAGGTAGTACAAATTCGGATTCTCCCAAAATGCTGCTGGAAGTCACAAACACGGATCAATCAATTACAATGCATACACATCGCATCAACATCGGACACTGCACTCACCACAGGATCGCGTCACACAATGTGACATGTGATGATCCCATCAACCTGGCGGCGCCGTTTCGCTAGCGCTGCCTGTTGCCTCGCGGCACCTTCGCCTGGCCGCGCGGTTTCGCTCACGCTGTCTCGGCCTCGCGGCACGTCCTCGCTCCCGCTGGGTTTTGCCTAGCGGCCCATTTTCGCTAGCGCGGCAGCTTCCCCGGGCGGCCAGTGCACTACATAGTTTCCTTGCATCTGTACTAGTCCATGGTTTTCTGGCATCTGGAACCTGTGAAATGATTATTCCTCATTTAAATGCTCGTGGTGCTGCCCGGTTTCTCGCTGGCAACTTTGTTGCACAGCGGAACCTTTTGAACCTCCCCGAAAGATCGATGAGAGTGGAACACTCATTGCGGCGCCGGCCGCGACGGCCAGGGTTCCACCCTGGACCCGCCGGGGCTTTGCCCCCGGACCCCATCGCTGCGCGAAGCTTGCCGCTCGCCGCGGAGGCCCACTGCGTGGTGCTTTTGCGCTGCCGCGCGGGCAATCCTTTCAAGTTATCAGCTCATCGTTTTTTATGCCAATCTTGGAACGGTGATTCCATTCAGAATGAAAACTACATAAATACATGAGCCGAATCACACGAAGTCTACCATAATCTTAACGCATCCGGAGCACGGTAGCGAAGGGTGCCTTGGTGGTATTGAGGAGCGGAGGATGTAGGCTAGGCAACCACATGCGGCCAAGATGGAACGTGCCACGACAACGGTCGGCGGAAAGGGTGGGGTGCAGGCATGCCGAGGAGAGGGAGCGAGGAAAGGGAGTGTATGTGGTGTGTATAGTGACCAGGTGCATCGAGAAGAGGGATCGGGGAGGGTGGCAAATCGAGCTGGCATATTGGGACGACGGTGACGACGGTGACATGCACGGTGACGGCGATGGCAGGATCGGTAACGTTGGGAGTATGTTACTGCGAACGGGTGGGTGAGTGGGTGATGATGAGCTGGCAGGTTTACGCACCATGCGAGTCGCGACTGTAGTTGGTGCTGCAGCAGTGGGTAGTTGGCGAGCTGTTGGACGTCGGTGGGTGCATGCAGTCGGGTTCGACGCTAGCCATGGACCCTGGACGACATTTGCTGCGGCCGAGCACAGACGAACGGTATCTGTGATAGTGGCGGGCGCTTGAGTAGCTCGGGAGTCGGGGCAGCGGTGATAGCGGCAAGGGCGGTAGGGTGAAAGGCAGCAGAGAGTAGCAAAGGCAGGAGCGAAGGAGCGAGGGTGGGCGGGGGAGGCAGAGGAGTGTGGGCGACGTCGATTCTGAGTCGGGTTGGTGAGCTGGCAAGAGAGTGACACGTCACAACGTGACGTGATCCTGTGGTGGGTTCAAATTCCATCAACATCGCATGTACAAAATAGGCAATGGCCAACCACCACAAGCGCAGACCCACGAGGTATGTTTGGTGCCTCGTGGTGCAAACCACAAGGTTCAGTTCCGGTTATCAGGAATGTGCGATGCCTCGGGCCTTGAAACAAGATATAAATCCGCTGGTGGTGTTGCGTCTGAGTGCCCCATGTCTGCCCCCCCAATTCGACGCAACCCTGCCAGAGCCAGTCGAGGTCGACAGCCCCGCCACGATGATTCTCCTGTCTCCTTTGCTCTACCCCCTCAGGACGACGGCTCCGAGTCTTCGAGTGACAGCGATGATGACACCGATATCCTTGATCCAATAGACAATGCCCTTGAAGAAGGGTTCCAGCAACAGGCCGACGCTCAGGCCGTTTCAAACTATCTGGTCATGAATGAAGGTGAGATTCTGCTCTTTTTGCCGGCAAACCTCTGGCTTACATCTGCCAGACGTGTTGGAGATCCCTGACAGTCCCTCTCCTCTCCCGCGGCGCTTACGTGTGAGGTCTGACAATGGAGGTGCGCTGGGTCCGCTTCTTCTACTTCCTCTGACTGTCTGTCCAGCAGAATTTCCTCGTGTTGACGTCGACGTCGACGTCGATCCGGATTCGCCCCGCACTCGAGAGGAACATCTCATTGATCGTCAGTTTTGCGGTCCATATTATCCCGTCTGATCTTTGTCTTTCAGCGTGTACGGGGACCTGGAGTGAACGCTCCTTCCATATAGTTGGAGAGATTCTCAGGCGTCGGCAGTTGACCACTTGGCCAACGGTGAGTGTACTGGGAACCCCGGTGCCATCCGACCCACCGGCGCCGGCAGCACCCTCTCCCTCGCCTCCAACTGAGCCGTCCGTTGCAGTTTCATCGGGTTACACTGCTATTCAGGGTGCGTGATGTCCATATTTACTCTGTTATTAACCTGATTTGTTGCAGGAGGGGTGGAACGCCTCTACCTTGTTGGAGTTCAGACTCCTCACGGCCGCCGTACTTTCCACCAGGTTCACTCGTTCGGCGACAACAACCCGCATGACGGAGCTCTTGTTCTTCGTCTCCAGTATTCCGAGGGTCCTCTTGCACGCGCTCTTGCCACTATCGTCGATCGCACCAGTTACTATGTTGGAACTGGCCGCTTCCCTATTCCCATCGAGGACTCGACCTGGAACGCCTTTGGCTCGGGGTACGGGGAGATTGCCTCACTCCGTGCGATGGAGGATTCCCATGACCACAGGACTCGGTTTCTTCCCATCGCAGAGTCTCCTCAGCGCTCTGAGGTTCTCACTGCTTTGAATCTGTCGGCCAACATCGATGTGTATGTCTTGTACATCTACGTGAGTCTCAACTCCCAGGCCGTCTATATTGTTCTCATGTTGCATCAGGAAGCGAATCCGTTCGCAGGCTCTACCTCCCTCCCTGCAGCCGTGCCTGGCCCGTCCACCATCGTTGCGCCTGTTCCGGCCGTTTTCGTCGCGCCTGCCCCGTCTGGCATCGCAGCAGCTGGCCCGTTCATCACCGCTGCCCCCACTGTCAGCCCGGAGGTCGCCTACTTGCGCGAGCACTATGCGCAGCAGTACGGGCAGTTGGCAACGCTCCACGCCCGCAACTACGGTACGGCCTACGGTCACTGCTTGACGGAGCGTATCGTCCTCGGCATCTGCGCCTCTGTGGGTATTTCCATCATGGGCCGCACTCTCACTCCCCGGGTTATCGACGGGCTTACCATTCGCTTTGACGATGTTGTCACGGGCGCAGGCATCAACCATAGCGCTTTTGCCACCATCCGCACCCACTTCCGTCAAATAAAACAGGTACACGCCCGTCTTCGATCTTGGAGCCGCAGCGCTACTTTGCCTACCGCTTATTCTTCTCTCCTTGCATTCCTGGAGGTGATGCTTGGGCCGCAGATTCTCGAGCCAGTGAGTACGTACATTGCGGGGATGAGCGAGATTCACGTTCAGGTGGTGCAATGCCAAATGGCTTCCCTGATGCAAGAGATCCGTGCCATACCTGATAGTCTTCCCTAATAGTCCTACTTTAAAATGAAATAACTGCTTGCATCGGAAACTGCGTGACATTTATATTTGAGAAACAATTAGCACTCCAACAAATCTGCTACAGGTGCCGTGAGTTTGGCCGCAATCCAACGACCGGACTTGCAGAGGCTATTCTCGACCATAAACAGATCAAAGACCATGCGTTCCTTTTGCTCCGGGGAAAGGCGGCTGTCGAGAAAGCCATAAAGCTGCGAGAACGCAGACTTGACCTCGGCTTCGTCGGGCAGATGGTAACTGCTGCTGCTCAACTTGCGACGCCGTGGTGCAATTAATCCGAGAGTCTCAAGCCCTCTGACCGCGCCCGCGTTGAGCTTCCAGACGAAATAACCAGCATCGTCAACACTGGGCATCTCCACCGCCCCTGCATAAACGAAATCAGCAGCGAGTAGAAACGCAATCAAATCCCCAATTTCGAGGAAAAGGGACCGCGGCTTGCTGCGGGTGAGGAACCTGTGACATTCGCGGAATGGAAACTTTCCATCGCGCGTGCTCTGTTCCCACTCCTCACCGGGGCACGGTTTGTTTGTGCCAGGCGTAATCACAGCGTCGAAATGTTGCTGGACAAGCTTGACGCTCCGGTAGCACTTGACAGATCCGTAGGCCTTCACATTGCAAAAGAATGTGGGAGGCTGTTGGCCGACTGCCGCAACCTGTGCGTCCCAATCTCGAGGCGAGGCAAAGAGGGTGGACGTTGCGTGATGAGCGAATTTGGTGGCAAAGTAAACGCCCCAGAAAAGGAGGCCGCTATAAAGACCGCTGCGAGCACGCGCATGGAGAGGATCGAATGCATTTCCCGGTAGGCGCGACACAATACGGGAAGGGCCGTGCTCCCGAAACGGGAGAAGATAATCGCGGTCCTGGTGCACCGCTCTCTGAAATTTGCCCAACGTGCCATCCCCCTGTATGTCAACGGTATCCGCAAGACCAATGAGCGGTTCGAGTTGCAAGAGCCACTCCAGAAAGCGGTTCATAGCGTGGACTCGTTTTGAGCACTGGGAAGGGATCATGGCGAGTTGAAGTTGGAAGGATGCTGCATCCGCAATGGCCCGATGACGATAGTTGAAGAGAGCGGTCCGCATCTGTTCCAATGCAACAGTTTGCTCATTCGTGAGCGCCAAATTCCGTAAAGCAAGGGCTAGGGGAGAGAACGCGACAGGGGTGGACATATTGATGTCCGAAGTGCCCGATATAGTGCTGCGCACATGGGTAAAGGCGCCCCAAGCGCAGTCCAAGAACAGAGCAGATGAGTAGCCGGTGGTGACCATGGTGTTGATGAACCAGGACTGTTGACGGGAGTAGGTGCGCGGGAAATTCAACCAGAAAGCGATGATCTCGAGGACAACTCCAGTGAGAAGTTGTTCGTCCACCGTAAGATCAAATGTGGTGCGCTGTTTGAAATCGAAGACCGCCTCGATTCCATCCAATCCAACATCCTTCGGGCGTATACGCTTTTTCTGGATACCGGTGGACATGAGCGTGTGGATCAATCTCGCCAACCGTCCAATCCAGATCTCTGTTGGAGCCTGCAACGCCGCACGAATCTGCGACACGCAATATGTATCCAACCAACACCACAGAAATCCGGTCGACTGCATGACACTGTATCGAATCAACTTCAGTTGCAGCATTGCTTCGCCTTCCGCGCGGTTTAGACGATCAAGCTGTGACCAGACACGCGAAATCGAGACGCAGGTGGCAACTGAGCCCGGTGCGGCACGAATACCATCAAATGCAGCATCGAGGGCGAGGAATGGAGCGATGTAGCGATGATGGGAAGTCTGCTGGTAAGCGCGGAGGATGTTGTCTCGCTCTTGGATGATAGCACCAGCAAGTTTATTACAAAAGATTGTAGCCGCATCTTTTACAAATGAGCGCGTGTCTAAAAACAATACAGAACGTCGTCCCACACACCATAGTATTCCAACGGAGGTGGAAACATTTGCGCCAAGGTAATGTCTGCCACATCGACAACCATATCGCCGTCCCCATTCCGAATTTGGTTCACAACTGGGACAGCGTTGGATGCAAGAGCAAGGCAAGATGATTCTCTCATTGCAGGATCGCTCTCGAGAGCAGCAAGAGAACTATTAGCCCAAAGATCTGAGCAGAACAATTAGCCACGCGAATGTGAGCTTAAGAACCAACATTACCGTGCACAGAGGTAGCAGGAGCGTTGTCGGAGCGAGTTGCCCCCGGCTGCTGTCCATACGTTATGCGAACCCGTTTCCGGGGATTGTCGCTTGAGGATGACTCTGGGAGCATTGTTAGCTTGGGCAAAAAAGGGGAGAGGGCGATGCGAACCATCCTGCGGGCGCTTTGAGCTGCGGAGTTGCCGTTCGCTCCCTGTTATGATCGTCAATGAAGAAAGAAAAAAAGGGAAAGGAAAAGGATACTACCTGGCGTAGAGGTCGCCATGCCCGTAGACGGGGAACTGGGAGAGAAATCACCGTCGCGAGGGTCTTCGACCTCGATGCCTGACAAAGGTGATTATTGAGCAATGAAGGAATTGAATAGAAGGTCAATATGTTTACCACTGATGCCGCCATTGGTTGCATGGTTTGCAGGACTGTTGTCATTCGCATCCGTACCTGGCTAAAGTGAGTGACCGAGGATCAGCGAAGAGAACAAGGAAAGATACTCACCACTGCCGGCAGGATTCTTGCTCTTGTTTGCGCGTTTCTTCCCAGGACGAGGGTTGGGACGAGGCTTCGCAGTTGTACCTGCAAGAAACATGGTCAGCGACGGAGGCACGCTAAACGAATAAATGCTACGTTTTTTCCATTTGGGTTTGGCTAAAGTTATACCAACGGCTGCAGGAAACATGGTCAGCCATGGAGGCATGTTAGACGAATAAATCTTACGTTTTTTCCACTTCGGTTTGGCTGAATATAACCTGTCAGTGGGACCATTGAAATGCAAGCGAATATTGTACCTGTGCGGGGACGCATCCCAGGTCGTCTGTTGTTGCCCAGACCCGTGGGAGGAGGGAGCGATGGGTTGACGGGTTCAACTTGAACTAAAGCGCCGGAAGTATCAATGTCGAAGAGCTTGCGGGATGACTTGTGTGGAATCCATGGCCGCATGCGGTTACTGTGCAGATAAAACGCGTGAAGAATCTCGGAGCGGCGATCACGCTGCGGAGAGAGGTTCACGTTGTCTGCAGCGGCAGCCGGAGCGGAAGGGGAGGAAGTGGACTGGTGGGGACGACGATAACCAGGGGCATTGGCCCACGGACCGACGGACTCGCGTATCCCGCCGTCAAGGAAAGAGATGGCGGAGAGAAGCCGATCGGAATCGACCTGGACATTGTATCCGGGCGGTAGCTGATTCAAAATGAATACAGAATGAAGAAGGAGTGCGCGGGCAATGAAGGTGACATGCGCGCGGTTGTTCATGACAACCTGACCATCGACAGCGAAGTTCGCGCCAGGCATGTACGACACGGGCTCGTCTTCTTCGGAGCTGCAAGCAATCAGAATTGAAACACATGCAGAATATGAATGCTCACTCGACAAGGCGCAGCTGTTTGAGCTGCTCAAACGGCATACTCCCAAGACCCATCGCTACAACGGGATTACCACCACCACCGCCCATCCTGAGCGGAGGGTAAGAAATGAAGGTGAGGCGGTATGCGTCGCACTGAACTTCTTCCCCCTCAGGAGCCACAGGGGGCGTGCCGCCGTGTGAAAACAGACCACAGAAATTGACCGAGTCGTAGTTGTGCAAGGTGACATAAATACCGAGCGCGATAATGTGGAATTTGCCGAGGATGTAGTTGTCAGGCAGACGAGAGCAAGTTGTCATGTGAGTGTAGCGGCCGGGATCATCTTTCTTGTCCTTGTGCGATTTCCCAAAAGTCCCCAACGACGAGAGACCTTGCTCTACGAGATCTGGTAATGAGTGGCATCAACAAGCTGGAGCGAAGACGTACTGCTGCCGAAAGGAACAGCCGGGGCGATATTGAGCTGGAGCGCATTGTGAGCGACATTCCTCGGAACGCCGAGAGGAGGGACGTTCAACATATCCTTGTAGTCTTCGATGGCGCTTCGAACGGAGGGAGGAATCTGTTTCATTGCTTCGGCGGAGAAGCGTCCAACAGCCTGATTCGGGTGGGTCAGTACTTGGAAGCCCATGAAAGGGCGGTGACGCACGATATTCAGGTCACGGCGCAGTTCGTTGTCCTTGCTGAATGTGCGACAAACTTTGGAGTCAGCACAGGGGCTCCAGATATCGCGCTGAGATTGGAGCGAGTTGGCGATGGTGTAGCAGCGTGTACCCTCCTCGACTGGGTCGGCACCACGCTCGATGAGGAGCCCCCCAGTCCATGCACCATCCTCAAACACGGGCGGAGAGAGGGTCATCTCAGACTCGTCTCCCATGGCAGCGTTCGTTGCTGCGAGCAATTGTTGCTTGGCCGCATCATCCATGAAGGAACTTTCGGTCAGTCAACATAAGAGAGCAATAGAGAATGTAGTGACGCACGCAGGGGTGTACCACGCCAACAAGACATCCATATTGGGATCGGCAGTCTCAGCCGCTCGCCCAAACACCAACGTTTCCGCCGTGGGATCCAACTGATAGAGACCTGGATTAAAGTCGTCAAAGATGCACCGAGCTGTCGAATTGTATAACGCACCGAGAGCAGCAAATTCCTCATCCGTGCCAGCGGGTATCGGCTGTTCCTCCTCCCATGTCTGAAGCTCTTCCATCGCAGACTCGGATGTATCTCGAACAACGACGAGAGCGACCTGTTGTCTTTGCACAAGGGGGTGGTTAGGAGCTTTGAAGATGGGACCAAGCATGGGATCGCGCCCCCGCAGGTGTATGGGCACGAGGAGTCTGGTGGACATGGTGGGGATTCAGGAAGGGAGTGCCAAGCAAGGATAGGGGCCCTTGAAACGCTAACGATCTGCGTTCTGGAAAAGGGGTGAAGGTGCAGCCGGAATTGGATCGAAAATGACGTCCTCGGGGCACTGGGCATCCAAAATTCATTGCTCAGTACCCCGACGACGTCATTTTATTGCGCTTTTCAAATTGCCGGACCATGGATTATCCCTCATTGCAAATTGCTGTGTGGCGGACACCTGGCCCTGGGTTTCTTGCGTGTTGATTCCCCAGCAAGTGTAAGTACGGAGAATTGAGCAAAGCTGATCTAAGGAGTCTCCCCTCTCCCAGAAGTGGACGGAGGTGAGAGGAAGAAGAAAGGAATTGTGCCACGTCAACTGTCAATATTGAAACATTGATCGACGATCGCCGCATGACTCCGGTTGACATGATTTCCGCTATCACCGACATGAACGCCTCCGACCTCCGTGCCAACTAGCTCAGTTATTCCAAGGAAATAATCATGTGAGAAGCTTGTGAGAACTTGAAGCCCTTCTGAGGAAGTAAACACGCGCACGATGTGCACCAAAGATACTCAGATCGGAGAGACCGATCGCAGCCGAGCTCCTAATTTCAGTTGCCGGATCGACAAGCTCCGAGCCGGCACATTTTGGAACGCCGACAGCGCCTTCCAATGCCTGGCATGCAAGACTCAATTCTTTACCTGGTCCTTAATTCCGTCATCCGAGGCCAATGCGAGGCCCTCAGGCACGAAATCTTTTTGCATGATACACCGTGCCATTTATATTTTATTTGCCGAGGCCGATCAAATATCGATCGAACCCTATCACCTGTCATGGAGTCGTATTCTCTCCCTCTTACCATGTCCGCCTCACAGAATGTCTTGCACGACGGAATGCCTGATGCCCCCCATACCGGCCCGTATGACAACGTTGTCGATGCCACCGCATCCGAGGCACGCACATCCGAGTCCGCCAGCGATGATGTGAGCCCAACAACTTCACACCGGTGAGCGTGGTTCGTTCTTATGCTGTATACAACTGACTGCTTGTAGTACGGGTCCCACCGCATCCGAGGAACACGTATCCGAGGCTGACAGCGATAAGATGCCAGGGCTGGAGCCGGTGACGGACGATGAGGAAGACGAGGACTGAAGGTAGGCTTTCTGCTGCTCACATTATGCACTACTGACTGATATGTTTAATAGCTCCATCCCTGCTTCGATAATATTCAATTCCAACCACACCCAGTACGTCTTTTTTAACACATTGACTGACCAACTTCACTGTTTCGAAGGCACAGTTTCGGAGGTGTGCATCGCGATCCGAAGGACTCGTATGGCGGTTTTACTTCCATGTGCGTCTGCCAGAACATACTCCCCCCTTCCGCTAGCTGATTTCCGTTGTACAGGGCCGCCCACGAGAACGTGAATGTTTCCGAGGATAACTCGAAGCGCTGATTCAATTTGATTGTTTATATGCATCCATTTTTGTACTATACACATCTAATCATAAAAATGGCTACAAATCTCCATCGCTTCCCTCCAAACCAACCGTCGGACATGCATACTACGCGACTGCAAGTCGACACGCAGCCCAAGGCGCCGATCCAACTCGTTGATCTCGGCCACGGTGAACGGAGAGTCCGGCGTATCACATGGCACATGTGAGAGGTTGTCCAGACCGGGCGCAAAAGGGTTCTGCTCCTCCCACTCGTGCGGATTCTGCGTGAGGAGATGATTCATCAGCGTCGGGTCGTTAGCAGTGTCCCAGTCGATGCCGTATGTATCAGGATCGTCCACCTCATCCTCGATCGGGTCAACACGATGCTCCAGACCACGCGGGCCATCCTGAAGCATGCTGAAGAGGAAGATATCACGAGGCGAACGGTTACGCTCATGACGGATGCTGAGGACGTGGGAATTCCACGCGTCGGCCCACTCCTGCGCGTCCGCATTGATGTGGTGAAGGAAAAGATGGTGGAGGAGCCAGATGTGGGCAGGGACCTGCGGATTCAAGCCTTCATGGACCTCGAGGTCGATGAAGAACTTCTTCCACTTCTGGCCAAAGCCATGGGTCACGTCGTACCACAAATGTTCGATACGCGTGTTGTGCACGCTCCTACTCGGGACATGAGAATCACATCTTGATTAGTTTTGAGCGGACTCACCGGCCCCAAATATACGACCCGCGAGCGACTCCACGTGCATCCTCCATGTAGGCTGCAACAAGGACGTTCTCCGTTCCGTGATCGCCTCGAACGCGACTGGGAAGACCGTGCGTGGCGACAGCCTCACGGAATAGGTCGAGGACGGTGGCGGCGAGGTTGTTGTTGCTCACCCGAATGCCGGTGATGAAGCGAGATTTACCGTCAATAAAACAGTGAATCACGATCTTGAACCGAATGAGACCTATCAAGACGGATGAGCTATCATTCAAAGTGAGGGGAAAATCGCACCGTGCTGGCCATCGTGATGCCACAGCGAGTTTGCCCCAGCAACCCGATACGGCCTGCGCGTGATGACGCGATGGCCGAACATGCCTGGAGACCCGTGAACGCGCAGGTAGGAGGCGATGAGCCGCTCCTTGGGCACGCGATGCCCAGCAGCTTTCAGCCGTCCGGAGAGCATACGACGACCAAAGCTGGGGAATACCTCCAGGATGCTGGTGACGAGGGCATCCAGTTGATCGTCGGAGAGGGTGGAAACCTGTCGGCGTGACCTCGCCGAGGAGTAGGTGCGAGTGACGGTGCCGTCGGCATGGGGGGTATCGGTGTAGACAGGGCGACCCGGCTGGACAAGGCCGTATTGGATTGCACAACGACGCACAGTGCGTGAGCTGCAGTTGAAGACCTCAGCGAGGTGAGTCGTCCCGCGTAGCTGCAAGGCCTCAGTCAGAAAGGTGGGGTCAATGTCGATACGCGGCCGCCCGCCAGTGGCAACCCGATGAGAGACGACGAGATTCGGGGCGTCGGGGGGATCAGAAGAGAGGTGGCGAGCTTCATCGAGCTGGGAAATCATGGCGGACACGCTCTGCTGCAGCGTCCCGTACTCGCTGGGGGGGAATGCGCTGCGGTGCTGAGAAAAGCATGAGTCTCGGTGGTCAAATCGCGTAAACATGAGGACGCACCTGCTCAGCAGCCTGCAGAAATTGCAGGACTTCGTTCACCTGACGCGTGAGTTGCCCACTGTCTCCGCGCTGGGTACGTAGAGCCCGGATGACATTGCGCTCCAGAATGGTGTAGGCGGCGCGCAGATTCTGGAGGGGTTCTGACATGGATGACGGAAGAAGGGGAGGCGTAGAGAAGGACTTCGTTTACCAAGACTCAAGTGCCTATGCGTATATCGGCCTCCGGTGTAAAATCCATGCGGCGTGGCATCGCATGCCAAGAGATGGAAGCAGGAATCTCACCGCATGGAGCCATACACCTCCATACGCCTGACCGACCTTCGGAGAGCGGGCGAGCATGCCAGAAGGAGCAAATGGGTAGCGGGGGATGGTGATGATCCTGGGATTCAGACAAAGAAAGTCAGACCTAGATGCACGAATATATGTGTAGAGGTACCGAGTTGAGCAGTTCAAGCTGTGTTTTTTGTGGGTCCAGTTGTTTTGTGCAGATCTTCATAGACGGACATCACGAACTGTCAAAGGCAAAGCCTCCGTCTGATCGCCAAGGATGGCGAACTTACAGTTATACGTAGATATCTGTCAATTGGGGATAATTCTATTGAGAAGCCCGGGGTGCACGCAGAAACCCCCCGTATATAGAAGCCCCAAATTTGTAAAATATTCTGAGGGGGGGTTTCTTCGATTGGATCAATTTTGATCGGCAACTCTGCCGCCAGCGGCATGTCTCGGCATGGCATACCAATTCTACTCATGAGTCCAAACACCGTAGTCCATGTTAATTCTTTTTGTATGTAGGTAAGTAACACTGGATGATTGTCGTGATGCTCCTGATCATAGAGGGAGGAGTTGCGACCCAAGAGGTTGGCATGGCTCGGGCGGGCGCGTTGATGGCGCATCAGTCGCGCGTCGGCTCCTCCCTGCAGCCTTACCTGCTGTCACAGCACTTGTGACGACTCTGTTTTTAATCATCGTACTATGCTGTTGGCAAGCCAGGAAAGAATAAAGAAAGAGACTTGAAGGTATGCCAGTGTCTCAGCCATCACGGATTCAATGAGTCTGCGCCGTTGAGTCTGCGACGTGCGTCGCCCAGGGCTCATCAATCGTCTCGGCTCTCAATTGAGTCTTAGACGTACATACTTGCACGGGGCACATCTTGCTCTCGAGACTTGAAACATCCATATGAGGATCTTGTTAATGCCGACTGAGAGGTCCAATGGCCTGTTCGGCAACTTTCGGCATGCGCAGCCACATCAAAGTTTGCCACACCGCTGCCGAAACTCACAGCCCGGGTTTCCATGTAGAATCTATTTTTAACTGGGGGTTTCTGCCCGCAACCGGGGTTTCTCAATAGAATTATCCGTCAATTGGAGCGAGTTTTCGAAGTTGATGCAGATATATGTAGGGATAATTCTATTGAGAAACCCCGGTTGCGGGCAGAAACCCCCAGTTAAAAATAGATTCTACATGGAAACCCGGGCTGTGAGTTTCGGCAGCGGTGTGGCAAACTTTGATGTGGCTGCGCATGCCGAAAGTTGCCGAACAGGCCATTGGACCTCTCAGTCGGCATTAACAAGATCCTCATATGGATGTTTCAAGTCTCGAGAGCAAGATGTGCCCCGTGCAAGTATGTACGTCTAAGACTCAATTGAGAGCCGAGACGATTGATGAGCCCTGGGCGACGCACGTCGCAGACTCAACGGCGCAGACTCATTGAATCCGTGATGG